>JABSTQ010008897.1:0-87493 GCA_013358835.2 Ixodes persulcatus
CCGCCTTCTCGATTTTTTCATGAATTTGAAGCTAACAATGAGCGTCGAGTGCCTCGTGATCCAGGGACCGAAGAAGAAAGTGATCATGGTGAACGGCGATCGCAAGTTGAGGGTCGTTAACGATGCACTCCTGCAATCGGACTTCAGAGGCCTTGTGACACCTGCCCTGCTGGTTCAGGTACGCGCAACCATTTTCTACTAATATTTGGTGTTTGGTCGTTTTCATCGAGTCATCTAGTCCGAGGCTCTACGAAATGCCGTATGCGAAAAGTATTGTAACCGAGCATGATTTTCTCGACGTTAAAAGGAAATTTCTGAGTCTAAACTGCACTCTCTCTGGATTTTTTTTTATGTACAAATTTTGCTCTTGGTTAAAGTAGCTTTCTAGATTTCACCCTGAAGTAAAACTAGGATACACATTTATTTTATCATTGTTCTTATACTTCGTTTCACTTGATATGCGAGCGAAGTTAAAGCTATAGCACGAGCCCCAAGCTCTGTGCGCCCATGATTTGCACGCGGGCTCGTGCAGTGCTGATACCGTTTCTGGCTTCCATGCTCGGATTTGTGGCTTCGGTTTCGCTCGCACGTAAGGTGAAAGGAACGAAATTTACAACATGACGTTTACCGAAAATGAGTACGTGAACTTTCAACTAACCCATCATCCGCAAAAAACACGTTTTTTTTTTTCTTTTTACGCTGCGTGCTGCAAATGCTGCTGAAGTTTGAAGCTCGTACGTTCGAAGCTTGTGTGACGGTCCCCGAGAAGTGAGGGGGGAGGAGGTGACAAGCGGCGCTAAGGCCAGGCAAAGGCCGTCTTGCCCAAGTCGGTGCCGATCGTGCCGATCACTGCATGCAGGGGAAATCGAGGAGACTAAAAAACTACTGCCGCCTAGGCTATGGCGCCAACTTATTCCCCCCCCCCCCCCCCCCCCCCCTCTTCCTTCGTGCTGCGGCGGCTGCAATACCCCAGGCTCCGTCTCTCTCCTTCATTCTTTCTCGAAACTTTTATTCCTCATCTCTCTCTCGCCACGTTCCCTTGCCCAAAGACTTACACTCTCTCTCTCTCTCTGAGCGCGAGGCTGCATGAGAAAGAGCGCTTCTCTTGCAGGTGCCTCGCCGACGGGTCGCGGTCGTCCCCTTACAAAAATTATCACCGAGTTTCCATTGAGTTTCTAATGTAATACATATGGAACTCAATAGAAACTCATTGATCATTTTTGCAAGGGTCACCTCGTAAGAATCTCGACTTCTGTTTTAGCATCTCAAGTTTGTTCTGTCTTGAACGGGTGCGCGAAACTGAAACACCGAATTGAAAAGGAGGACGTCTGTCATCGGTTTTCGCGATGTTTATGTTCTTTTCGTGTGAGGATATGGATATCGCTGCAACTATACACAGCTGAGGCTATACCCCCTTATGCCTACACGATGAGGTATTTTCGTTGCCTCGCCAAAATATCGTCCAAGCTGATAAAGGGTTTTGTTTAGTCGAGTTTTCAGGAAACGGTATTTCTATCGAGAGCTTGCGCTGCTACTTTAAAGGGCAACTCCGCTTCATTTTTGGTTAAAAAAGAACAATTGAGTCCTCTTCGGTATCGCCTAGGAAGAACGCGCGTCAAATATTACGGCGCAGCTGTGTCTAAATGTTTCTTAAACGGCCCGGCAAACTTTGCAAGTTGCCGAAATCGGCTTACTCGTGCGGGAGAATTCAGGCGCAACCAACAGGGCAGTCGAGACTACGGCATGGGCGTAGCCAACATTGAACTAAACGTCTTAGTTCTCCGGGTGAGCGCAGCGGATGACGTCAGCAACGGTTCCTCTCGGCGCCCAGCGGTGTCCACGTGATTGGCGTATCGCGCCTGCGCAGCGCGCTTCATGAGAGCCATCCGGCCGCCCCGTGGTCTCGCCGTCGTCGTCTCACCGGTTGTGATTATTGTCTCTCGGAGTTTCGTCCACACTACGGACACCACGTGAGCAGACTTATGCCTCAGTAGTGCAGACGTCGTTGAATGTCGTATAGACACCAAAACGTGGTAAAGAGTGCAGAGCAGACGACACTTGCGCCTGGCAGACGCCCGCCCCAATCCCGCCCGTCGTTGCGTAAAGGATCATGTGACATCTCGTAACACATGATGGCCATGTTCTTAGCAGCCCGAGGGCAATGTTGTCGGACGGAGCCGAAGTTTCGGTTTCGATTTCCGCTCGTGTTTGAAATTAGATTTAAAAAAATATATACTGTACCGACAGAATTTCGCGAATCGCCTACGATTCGTGAAAAATAGGTCCCGCGAAATATTCGGGCATCATGTGAACGCTACGGAAGCTACACTCGATTCGCGAAAATTAGAAAAATTTTCTGCTTTGGCCCGATTCACGAAAATTTGAGCCCGCGAAAATTAAGTCATTTACAGTATATCCCATTTTTTGAGAAGCGAACGACGTAGTGTCTTCTACTAGGGCTTTCACTCGTTATCTCGAAATTTGCGGAATTAAGCGGAGTTGCCCTTACGGTCTAAACCGAAGTACATACATTTTTGCGCTCGTTAGGTCTGGGAAGCCTTTATATAGACAAACATCATTTTCATTTCGATACATATTGTCCGGATATTAATTAAACTTGTCCTGCTCGTGTGTACGAAACGGCACCCCGAATTTTGCCAGCGTCAATGGCTGACATCCTGTCGTTACGCGTGACGTAACATCAGACATGGGACTGTCGGCTATGCAGGCACTACGTGTACGCGGGGGTTGGAGTCTGTTCTTCGATTAATGTTTTGTATCTTGTTTCCTATACTCTATTTTAGGTCGTTCTCAGTTCAATTCCGTTTCTTGTCATGGCAACAAAAAAGAGGCGCTATGGGAGAAGGAATGTCCAGAGGATTTAGTGGGAGGCGATCTTCTGAACGTGAGTCGCCTTCCAGCAAGAAACCGCACCTTCGTACCACGGCGGCAGGGATTCTAAAAGATGGTGACGTCTTTCTGGTGACAGTCGCTGTTCAATGTTGCGAAAACATTGCCACTTGTTTTGGTTCAAAGCGTGGGAACGTCAATGCTTCCAAACTTTGTTTGTCTTTTCTCTTGTTGACAGAACGAGAATTTATTTGTTTGGAAGAGAAGGACGTGACCAGCTGGAGTAGCTAGATGCCGAGACAAAATCCTTCGAGCGGCGGCAGGTCTTCTGACCAAAAGACTCTTTCCAGCGAGACGGATGCTCAGGGTACGGCGAAGGTGATCTTAGCAGCTTCTGTGCCAAGACTGCCCCAAGGACCCGTAGCGCTTCCCCGCAGCGATAATCTCGAGCCTTTTGTGCCCGGTCGTGGGAACGTTAAAAGTGTCTTCCAAAGGAGTTTAAACTGACGCCGCTTATACTTAGCTTTGTTGGAGTTTATTTGCTACTTTTAAGTAATGTAAAGAATAAAAAAATGATTTGTTTTGAAACAATCGTGCGGCCATTTTTAATCAAAAATTAAGAGTAACGGGAAACGTAGTTTGATAGGAGATGCCGTAAAATAATAACGAAATTACTTTACTTTTTAGTCATTTGGGAAAGTAACGAGTACGTTAGTCAATAAATTAACGCGTTACCGGTAGCGTCAATACTTGTAGCGCGTTAGTTCCAACACTACTTCCTGGCGGCTTTGTGGGATGTTCCTAAGCAACACACCAGGTCATCTGCATGAACACCGACATCACTCCCCTCGCAAGTTAAAAGCAAGTAGCAGCCTGCTTTACTCTTCAGTTGGCATGTGAACGTACCAGCAATGCAGTCCTCTAATCCTTTTCGCTTCTTCGTGCAGATTGATTCATTTCCATCTTTGTACTGTAAAAATTATGACAACCTTTGTCACATAGTACTTCCATGACCACAAGTGTTTTTGGCGTCTTTTAAAGAGTGTGTTTGTCTCCTTGTATCACGCTCGGGGTTACTTTTGTACAGTGACATCTAGATAAATCCCGGTCTCCGTAAGGATCTGAAAAAGAAACAAATGCCCAATATGATTTCATTATTTCAGAACCTTAGTGACGGCTCAGTTAGACTCGAGGAAGGGCAATCCCTGCCTCTTGACATTGTGGGTGCCATCAAAAACAATCAGCCGTGAATTGAAAATAAGGTAACCTACATCCACAGCGGACTGGCTACCATAAAACAAAATATATCCAGCGTCGACACAGTCTAGCAATAATTAAAAGCCATAAACAAAACCGTCGACTGTCTTGACAAAAAAAAAGTCTACGCGCTAGATTATTTTCATTAAAAGACTGTTTTTGTAGAGATAACTAAATTTTTTATAGAATCCCATATTCGCTGTCTGAAACGTGGTCGATGTCAGAGGTCAAAGTATGGGAAACAATAGAAAATAAGCTTCACTTTGACATTTCCTTTGAAAGTGTTGACCGTGCGCATAGGCTTGGTCGTAGTTTTAGCGCCGATAAGTGCCGTCCGATTATTTAAAACTTTTCGTCTTTTAAGCCTAAAGAAAAACTGTTCATTTCTAAACCCGAGCTTCGCGGTACTAACATTTCCATTTCTGAGGACTTCTCCATCGAAACACGCAATATCAGAGAAAAATTGAGTCTGGAAAGGCGAGTAATGAACCTTTTAAACTACCCAATGTTAAGCTATATTAAACAATAGATGATATTTCTGCTGTCCCAACAGTAACTCCGTTCGTGAACTACGACTCAATTACACTCCGCGTAACGAAATTCCTGACGTTGAATTTACTAATATTTCCAGAGCAGCATCGTCATGATTAAAACAGAATAATCAACGTGATGGCCTCACTCATTTTCCTACTGAAATGAAAGTTTTATTTACTAATATTCGAAGTGTCATTCGAAACCGTGATGATTTGGCGTCGCTAATCGATTCGTCATCTAGTGATATTGTGGTTTTGACCGAAACTTGGCTTTCTAGTTCAGTTCGCGACTACGAAATTTTGAAGTGTGAAAAGTGGTTTAACTTTTATCGTTGTGACAGGTCATCAAGAAGAGGGGACAGGGTTTTAATAGCAGTGAACGAATCTCTTGAATCCTTTTACGTAAATTTTGCTACCTCACTCGAATTTGTCTGTTTGCGACTACAGCGTGGATATAAAAGTGTCATCCTGTGCGTATGTTATCGGCCGCCTGAAAGCCCTCTGAGTTTTTTGGGGGAATTTACATGAAGTTCTTAATGCCACTTGTTCTCGATTACCACTGACACAACTGTTTTGATTAGGCGATTTCAATCTTCCGCACATTGATTGTTCCGGCGCAGTCCCTCTGCTACTTGGGACTCTTCACCCTATTTGGACTTCCTTAACTTTTGTTCAGATTTTAGCTTATCTCGGCTTGTCGTAGAACCTATCCGAATTACTGATTCAACTTTTAATCCATTATATCTTATTCTTAATACTACTACTTTGGATCTTATCTGATCTTCCTTATTTACCAGGCATCACTGATCACTCGACGTATACAACTGTGTGTGCTTCCCATAAAAGTGTCAAGTAGTTCTTTAATTATAGCAACGCTAAATTTGTCAGAGTCAACAACGAGTTAGCTCCATCTTGGTGAATTTTTGCATAACATATTTGAAATAAGTTTAAAAGTAAAGTGAACTCACTCAATTCCTCTTTCATTTCACTTAGACCTGTCGCAGCAAATCCCGCGTCCCTCTGGTTTAATGTCACCCTTAAAAGATTATCCAATAAAAAGAAGCGGCTATTTTGATCGAAAAAAATTTCTAACCATGACGAAGATTGGGAATCTTATCGCTGTAGAGTCGAAACCTATTAGACAGCTATCGCCGAAGCCAAAACAACTTTCTTCGGTCATGCATTACCTTCCGTGTTGTTACATGTTACGTGTTGTTACAAGTCATTGAGCCAAAAAATCGTTAATATCGCTTGCAGATTTGAATGGAGATGTCATACCGAATAGTCAAAGTGCACAATGTTTTAAACAATATTTTAGGGGCGAAGCTCCTTAGGGTCTAGCCTTGTCCATCCGTCCGGCGTCCGTGCTCAAATCGATTGCCATCCCATCTGTCTGTCATGAATTTCTGGCATGTAGCCGCTCCACGTCTATACAGGAGAGGGCGCTGCGGCGCAGAGGTCAAATGCTCAAATGCGTATATAACCACGTTCCATAACACACATTCTCTTTCTGACATGGACCGTTGACTTAAGCGGTGGAGATGCGTTCCCACGGCTTCTAGCGGATCCAAGCTGATCCGCTAGAAGAACCACTGGCTCTGCATTTCACCGACCATAAAGCAGTAATAATGAAGTCGAAACGCAACCCGGAACTCAGCACTACCTATGAGCTATAAAAAAAATCAGCACCATCAGTACTACCTATGAACAATAAAATCAGTATCACCAGCACCACCAGAGCTTCGCCCCAATCAACATCCTTCACCACGTGGAGATGTGATTTATTTGTAAGCTCCTTTTCTTGTGACTGATTAGTCTCTTTCTATTTACCCTTCTCACAGCTTTCTGCCTATTCACCCTTTTGCGTTTAGTTTTGATGGCATAGTTATGCAAATAGAGAATCTGAAAGCCTCTTCCGGTGTCGACAATATAACGTGTATTTTTCTAGAGAAAACAAACAAACAAATGTATAGCGCTATTTTTCTTTCCAATATTTTTGAACTCGCTCAACTTTTCCCCACTTACTGAAGATTGGAAAATAGCAAGGTGGTTTCGCTCTATAAATCAGGTAACAAACATAGTCCTATTACTTACCGGCCAATCTCACTAATTAGTCCACCCTGTAAAATCGTGGAGCATATCGTTTATTCGAACTCTGTTTCGTTAATTTCCAGAGGGGGCAAAGGGTGGGGGGAGGGGAGGGGGGAGGGAGAGCTCAAACGCAAGAGATTCCGCAGCGCAAGATTTCGCTCCACGCTTCGAGCAGAGACCCGTTAGGTCAATGATGTCCAGCGGATGTATCATTTCTGCTTTGAGGTTTAGCGCTGCCTGAGTTTGATTTTGCAGACAGTGTTTGCTTGTTTACAGTGTTGCGTTAAATCCATCGAAAAAGTACTTGAAGTAAAGTACAAAGTCAATTAGAGGTTATGTACTTCATGTATCGTAAGTATACCGGGTGCAATGTACTAGAAGAAAAGTACTATAAATATAACATACTTTTAAAGCAGAGTACAATACTTTTTAACGCACTCTTTTATGACGCCCTCTAATACCGTACATTTGACTATATTTTATCTGGTATGCATTGGTCCAGGGGTAATCGGAGGAGCATCAGTTTTTTCTTCGGAAATAGCGGCAAATATTGGATAAAGTCATGCCGCCACGGAATAGTTGTTTTACTCTCTTGACGAAATATTTATAACAAGCGACTTATAAGGCGCTTATTTTTATCGGTCTTATAGCTGCCGTTACTTCGCTAAGAGAAATTACCAGATGACGTCTCGGAAGACGATAGCGCGTTTTCACATGACGATCCGCTATTTTTTGTCTCCAAATTTGGGGAATGTACTTTGAAGTCGGCAATCTTGCATTCTTCAGAAATTACCAGAAAAAAATACTGTAGTAAAGTACATGTACAGGCGCAGAAGATGTAGTTCAAGTAAAGTACAAGTTTTCTAATCCTACTTGAAATAGTACTTTAATGACATGTCCTTAAAATACCTCCCAATTCAGCTTTTTTTTTTTTTCGTGCAAAGACGTTGGGGGAATTATTTAGCTTCTCGAACGACATTCGCATCGTGAAAGACCTGCATATTCTGAATTTTCACGCGATTCTTCGAGTACAGCTCAAACTGCGGGATCACCAGATGGGCTTCAGAGCGGGTGCTGCATTTGTTGACTCCTTTCGGGGAGGCTACAGTGTGTATACCTCGTATAGTGGGCACGAGTTCCAACGTTGGGGAGAAGCGGGGACAAACCCTTTCTTCAAATACGTCAAGTCTCCTTGAGCTTCGGGGCACAAAAAAAGCCAGTCTTCGGCGCTAATTCCGCATTTACTGGGCCTCAGTTGCGACGTGCATGTCCGCTCCCCGCGCCTCTAGCAGGGTTGTTGCAGTGAAGGGCCCCTTAAAATGTTAAGAGGGTTTCGGACCCTTCAAACCACCCTCCCCCCCTTCCCTACGCCACATGCTTGCCCCTCTTTGCAAATATCAGCTGAGCTTAAAGCATCTTATCTATTTTTGGGCAGGAATGTTTGTTGTCCAACAAACCTAACACTAAAATTCGAAAGTAACGCTGCGTGTTCTTTGGGTTACCAGGTGCCTCTTCACCAGTGGTAATGCTCATTGACAATAACAGCGTGATGACCTCATAAAAGATTGAAGACAAGGTGCCCACTCCGTTAGCAGACGCAAGAGTTACTACCACTCTGTGAGGGCTGCCCAGCAACATTCAGGGATTCTACTCTGGAGCCGCCGCTGCCTCTTCAACCTTGTTGTCTTATTGTTCAGGACTGGAGCTATGAACCGGCAGAAGCAGACACCTAAGGTTGTTCCTCAGCTACAAAACACCACAATTTAATAATCTCATACGTGATGTCTCTTTAACAGTTGCCCAAGGAAGTGCAGAATGACAAAGGAAAGAAGATTCACGCTGCAGACATCGAAATCTCAGCTACTTCTAAGAAAAAGAAAAAAGCCGAGGTGACTGACACCCGAAGATGCCAAATGCAGCTATAATCCGTTCACCCTCATTAATCTGAGACCTCATTGGTCTCTTCTTCATACGCCTCAGCCCCTAACCAATTTTTAATACTCATCGTGTTTTCGGAATAGGGCGTGTCAAGTTCACGAGAACAGGATTTCAGTCACAGCATAATATAGCATGGGTTGAAGTGGATGATATATCTCATGTACAGATTCGCTAGGTTGACTCTGAATATGACCTGGTGTGGGTGATCAGTGCTTAATCATCTCATTCAATCGTAAAGCTTAAATTTACTCTTTTATGCCTCACTTGCGATACCTGGTTTTAAAATTCGCACACAGTTTCAGCTTGCTGAATATAAGTAGTGAAAGGTAGAAACAAGTATTGTCGCTTTCCGTTCTTTAATGTTTATTAACCGTCGTCTTTCTAAACCTTGCAGATCAACATCGTCAGGAATTTCAACGCAGATGTGAACGACACTTCGTTGCTTTGCAGAGGTGGCCTGTCACCAGCCGAGTCCCTTCGGGGGTGCAAGGCCTTTGTGCTACATTTTGTCTTTACACGAATGCGACAGAGCGAGATCAAATGAGATGGCTGCAGATGAGCCTCCTGGGCGCGAACATTCCTGTGTCTGTCTTATCTTACATTGCCGACCAACCGCCCTCAACTCCACACCCCCCCCCCCCCCGCCCATTCAAAGCCTAGCGGAGGCTTTCATCTATTAATTTTATTGAACTGTATAATCCCTCTAAGTATGTGTTAAGGCGGACCAACTGAATAGTGTGTTAATTTTGTTTTATTATGTGAAACGGGAGGTGGTGTCTTATTTCTAAAACTGTGAAACAACGTGTGCAGTGTGCCCGTTTTCTTTATTGTTTGCTGATGTAATGACAGATATACACGTTTCTTACTGCCATGCTTACAACCCCAGATGCTTAAAACTCTGGCGACTACTTTTGACCGGCAGCGCAGCGGCTGGCCATCAGCAGTCACAAGATGGTTCACAAGGCCCTCCGGTCGTAAGCAGTCGCAAGTGTGTGAGCTGCCCAAATTGGTTCCTTTATGACAGTACACTCATATTGGGCCTATCAAAACTATCTGCAGACATGTTAGAAGCGGACACATATAAGTGCTTCGAACACGTCCGCAGACAGTTTTGGTCGACCCAATATGAAAAGACACGAGAAAGAAACGCGCCTCAGAGGGTGTTTGCCCACAGCCTTTTGCTTGGAGTACGAGCAGTCTGACCGGGACTTTACGGAGCGAGTCAAGGAAACGTCAGCTGATGATTAGTCTGCTGACGTAAGTGAACAGCCGAATTTGTCTGCAACGTACGAAGCGTCATTCGCAGACAAAAAGAAAACAAGAAAACACTTTCACGTATTCTGGTCATGAACCGGAAGGAAGGCAGCCGTCTGCTAAAAGCCGAGTGCCGCGACGAAGTGATACGGGACACAAGCTGAAACTATAATGATCTGCTATACTTTCCATTTGATGCGATCCACAACGAGCGCTCCCTCGGCAAATCTCAAGCTCTGCTGCCGTACATAGCCCAAATTTTCCTATGCATGTATACACTCGGGATAAATACATTAATTCCCGCGAGACTCCTGTCACAATCCGTGTGTTAGTGAGTTGTTCTTACCAAAATAACTCGGAAACCATATTAAGATATATCATTGGTCGATAACTCTCGCCCAGTAAAACGCTGGGACACCACCTTCAATCAGTATCCGAGAATGCTGTCGCTCTCACCATGGACCAAACGCCAACCGCTAAAACTGGTTTTCAAAAGAAGGACGTTATCTTCTATCCTAGGTGGTGAAACAGGCCTGAACAAAATCTGTAATAATCGCCAGGCTCCAGCCTGAATCATTCCCTCACGGTCCGGGAGGGCGTTACAGATGAGATGGACAGAAGGTGTTGAAAATGCGTAATCAAAACCACGAACGAACTAACGAAGGATTAGAAAAGTGCTCAGCCATGGCGGTCTTGAAGTTGAGACGTCTGTAAAGGGAAGCTGAAGCGGTAATGTATTTGAGGAAACAAACTTAAATCGTCTTAATTTGGCTTCCAGGAAGTCCATTGTCGAAATTATTTTTCAATTTCATGCACGGAGGTGGCAGAGAATCATTTTCAAAGTGCTGCTGAAGGCCATCCTTCCTGGAGCGTGCCGTTATAAAAGGAGCTTTTGGAATCTCCGCTTTCGCGCATCTTCAGTGCCTCTCGAAGCTATGCAAGCGGACACTTGCTATTTTTAAGAAGGTCAGAAAAATATGCCATGACTGGTGCCAGTGCGGGGGAGTGGCAAGCTTGCGATTGCACGCGCTGCCACACGAGCGACACGCGCTTGGGGGCCGAGAGATCCTATCATGACGTAACGACTAGTCAGAGGCTTTTCATGTTTTTTTCACATTTGGTCATTTTTTTCGAAGAAAATGAACGCAATATTCAGATTTACTGAATAAAAGTGCGCTGGAATTAACCTTTATTTCATTTTCTTTTTACATAAGTGTTTCAGCTTTCCTTTAATGCGATCGAACGAGAGGGGACTCGCTTCTCTAAGCTCGTCTTGAGTCAGAAGAAACAATAAAAAATATATTTGTCTTGCAATAGGGACTGTAAACTTTGTACTGGTGAAGAATGGTAATTTACAGTGGTGATCAATTAACCAGATTATAACTTTTTGTAATAAATTTTTGGGTGATCTAAAGTCTTTAAGGTCTTTAAGGAACTCGCGAACGTGAACCAAGTATCTCGGCTAAGAACCATTTTTCCAAAGTGAGCCCCGCTGATGTTAGTTTTTGGCAAAACGCGAGGCTGACTGATTGATCTACACTGCATATCATTTTATAAATGATAGCATATGTCGCGTGAATGCAGCACTGACCCAACCGGCTAACATTTTCCTTCTCCCTAGCCGATAAACGTTGCATATATGATGAAATATTTTCGTTGAAATCAAAATTTGTCATTGGTATTTGGCTAAAACATAAATGGAAATGATATACTCCCATAGGACTTAATTTTTTCGTGTTCTTCAGATTGAAATTTCACGCAGGTACTCTCGTACAGACAAACGGTGTTGTTATTCATGCCCGGTTTAATTTCGAAAGTGGCCTTCAGTTCTTTACTTGATAAAACTGAACTGCAAATCCGCGTTTTTCCGTTTGTTGCCTTCGTTTTTCTAGTCTCTGCGTCGTAATTCGCAATGATTTACTCCGCACTCTAATCAAGCAATGAATTGCCAACTAGACCAATTCCAAGCAGTGGTACCTTTCAGTTTTTGATTTGCTCGTCGAATATGACGATATTTGAGGGCAGATAAAGTAACTTTGTGTTGGCGGCTGTTTATTAATACTCATTCTTCTAATCTTTGCAGGCCGAGCTAACCGGAAATGCTCTTAACGCAGATGTGAGCGACCCTTCGCTGCCTAGGAAGGAAGGCCAGCCATCAGCCAGCTCAACTTTGCAGTGCCAGACCTGTGGGCTACATTTTCCCCCAGATGAATGGAACCAACTAGTCGGATTAAATAAGGAATGGCCACAGCTCAGCCCAATACACGCGCCATTTTCATTCCCTTCCTTACCTCTGTTCGCCGACACACCGGGTCTGTTTTGTTGACGTGTAATTCCCAAAACCTATGGCGGATATATACCGTACAGTTGTTGGTTTTCTGGCATGCCTGTTTTTTTTTCAGCCCTACAGAACAGGAGACACGTAACTAAACCACGCTCCTGGATCGTATCCAGTTGCCTCTTTCTCGATTTGTGTAGAACTGTATCGACGTAATCCTTTACCGCGTGTTTAAAGGTGAAGTAAAACCTTTGAAGCACGTATTTAATAGAGAAGGATCACTTTTATGTTTGATTCGCGTGCATTTTTACAATCGACGTTTTCGATATATTCAGTATCCAGTTTTGGCGCGCCTGTTTGTTCGTGATACGATTATTTTACGTAGGGACAGAACGAGCGGGTTGGTAAGGATAATTAAACTTGAGGAAGAAAACGAGAAGGGACGGACAAAACAAACTTCCAACTCTAGTTGGAAGTTTGTGTTTTGTCCGTCCCTTCTCGTTTTCTTCCTGAAGTTTGATTATTTTACTTTTTGGATTAAACCGCAATATCAATGTAAACCCCTGAATTTCTCTACTTCATCAGCATGATGTGTCTCATTTTGCTTGTTCCTTATGTTCGTTCTGATTGAGCTTCTGTGTTGGTGTAGTATAAAAAACGAAAGCAACTAAAGAAAATTTGATCTTCAGTAACAGAGCTTGCCCACGCAGCATTCGACTCAGAATGGCAGAGAACGGACTGCAAGGACAAGGGGGCGGAGCTCTCCTTCCAAGGAGCCGAATTGCAGAGGCAACCATGGAAGATGGACCAGGAAAGGAGGACAGACGGCGGTGCGACTTCTGCACCCAATCCTATGGTGTCCACAGAAATAACAACACCAGGTATAAGAAGACGCACGCGGGACAACACTCATCCAGCCTCGCACCTTCTTAGCACACCCTCACAGTTTCATGAACGGTCCCACACGGATAGAAAATCTTTTTCGTGGGCTCGGTTTTCCAAAAGGTGGAAAATGTGAGGAGTCTGATGTGGTACACAAAGTTTTCCCCACGTGGAAACTTCATTAAGTTTTAATTAGCGGCCTGCACGAAACCGACAAATTGTACCGCAACAACACTCAATGTCTTTTTTTTTAGGAAAAGGGGGGGGGGAGCGAATAAAGGGTTGCATTTTAAAGTCCAACAACTGTACAACTCAAGTGAAAGTAAACAAACAAGCTGGGCTCAACTGAAGGAACCTTCAGTCCAAGCACTCGAAGTTGCAATTGATACATATTATTTGATATCGGAGAAATGTACCATGCTGAGTTGCTTATTTATATTACAAAATTGTCCTTTTTTTTCTTTAGTTCCGGTTGATCGAGTAGCTCTCACAAATGCTATAAATTATTTTCGACGCATGAAATAGCCCAAAAAGGTTTCGCCGGTTCAAATGATTGAAGACTTTCTCACAACATTACTTGTGTCGCCGAAGTTTAACTTTACAATGGCAAATGTCCATATCAATGTCGATATAGAATCGAGTTTTTCGCTGTTTCAAATCGCTATTTGAATTGAATGCTATTTTGTGGAATCTAATAATCTGTGGGTGTGTGAACGACCCTTCCAGCGTTACTTAATACACAGTCACGATTATTATGCATGTCAACACGCTATCATCCAGCGCTCTGTACTGGCAGCGTTATGCAGCCGCAGTATTGTAGGCGTTATCATAAAAAAAATAGAAAAATAGGTTACTCGTTACTTGGGAAGGGAAGGAACGCGATACCGTTACCGACAGAAAGTAACGCACGTTACTTTTGCGTTACTTTTTATTTATAAATTGACGGCAACAGCGCTTTTGTTTTATATTGGCGACAGCGTGTTTCGACACTGGGATGACAAGCGCGGGCGTTGGGGTTTCTATAAAACGAAAATTTTCGCGTGGGGAAAAGACAGGCAAAATTTAGAAAATATGTCAAATGAGTGAAATAAATAATTACTTGAATCATGTACTACGTTTCAGCTAAACTCTAAACGCAGCCTACGCTACGAGCTAATGGGATGAGATGGGGAAGCATCGTCAAAATCACAAGTCACAGGGCCTTGTGTATTTATTTCAGCGATGACAGAACACGTTCAGAAACACTGAACACCATGATGGTTCCCTTTTCCCTCTTTCTGATAATTCCCATCAGCTTGTAGCATCAGCTGCGTCTGGACTTCGGGTAAAGTGTAGAAAGTGGCAAAAACATATAGGTGTTACTGTCTTGGACAACGTAAGTACGTTGTCCGTTACTGTCTTGGAAAAGTAACGATTACGTTACCACGTTACTAACAAAAGTAAGGCGTTACCGGTAATGACGTTACTTGTAACACGTTACCGCCAACACTGTGCAGCGGCGGCCGCGGCCGAGTGACTTCTCTTCTGCGCTTGGTTAGCAGAACGCGCAAGCCAGCACAGCTGCGGCACCGTGCGGCTGCCAAAGTCGAGTCTTTAACGATTGCCTGCAGACCTTTACAAGCATTCCGAATGAACCTTTTTAACATCTCAAATGAATGAATACCTACTTTAGGCCGCACCGGCATAATGTAGGTATTCTGGACCATGTTCAACTAGTTGCTTAAAATTCATGTTCAGAACGATATAAACGAAGCCGACCTTTCTTGCTTTGTTTTGTCATCCAAACAGACTTGATCGGAGCATGCCATGGCGACAAAGTGGATACCTTTGACCGTGACAGCCACAGAGGTGACACCTCTCCCCAGGCAAACTGGTCGGACCCACACAAGCAGCAAACGCACCGACGACCGGACAAGCACCCGTGCCGCTTCTGTCCACACTCAAGCTCTTCCGCAAGGGATGTCGCCGTCCACGAGACGACACACACTGGCGAGAGGCCCTTCAGTTGCGGTGCCTGCAAGAAAACGTTCACGCGGAAGTCTCACTTGACAGCTCACGATAGAATTCACACCGGAGAGAAGCCGTTCAAGTGCAGCACGTGCAGCAGGGCGTTTAATCAGAAAAGCGATTTGACGATTCATGGGAGGACTCACACCGGAGAGAAGCCGTACAGGTGCAACGCGTGCAGCAGGGCGTTTACTCAGAAAACCAACTTGGCGACTCATGAGAGGACTCACACCGGAGAGAAGCCGTTCAAGTGCGAGACCTGCAGTAGAGCGTTTGCGTCTCAAAGCGGTTTACGCCATCATCGGAATACATATCACAAGTGACCGAAACCCTAACGTGAACCATAGCTGTAGAGGGGTTCTAACGTGTGTTTATTTCATTCGGGGATACACCTGCAGGGGTTCTACTTGCGAGCAGTGTGTGTTTCGCATGGTTCAAAATGTTTCAGCCTGTTACTTATCGCGTAAACACAGATAAAAAATGTGAATTTACCTTAGACGAAGCGACCAGAGTTCTTTTTTGTACACGAAAAAAAGAAAATACTTGAAGCCTAATCTTTTTTATTCATTTAGAGTCATTAATCACATGGTGCACCTGGAGTCTCTGGGTTGTCTGTAGGGTCCCTTATGTTCCTTACAAGTCCAGCTACTCATGACCATAAATATAGGAATTAAAAAAATAACTAAGGTCTTTCAATAGCAGCAATCTTGGATATTGCAAATGTTAAGAAAGTTTGAAAAAACGAGTAATCTGGAGGGGTAAACACAATTTTAAGGTGTAAAAATAAAACTTTATTCAAAACTATCTAACACACCAAGCTGGAAACTAATGCTTTTCTCATAGGACTGGAACAGAATATACACGACTCGAAGATTTAGAAATGCAGTGGAGTTTCCTATCTCATTTCGTAATATTCTTCGTCCTTTTTCTTTTTGACCGGTGTCGGTTGCTGAATTCCGATGACATCATTCAATGTGCTTGCTCATGAAATACTTGTATGTATGTCTTTCCTTTGCATGATTTTATTATTTTGTTGTTGTTTTTGCACATTCACGAAGACGGTCCTGATCATTAAGGATATTCATACTTTTAGTGCTATTCCTTCAGTATTTATCTAATTTCACTGGAATTCGTCAGGCCTTTATTTATTCGAACTTCCTTTTGTAGTAGACGGATCAGATATATTTGTTTTACTAAGGGCATAATTGAGTCCATTGATATATTCATGTATGTAAAAACTGTATGCGCATAATTCATCTAAATATGTCTTAATCTACGCTGACTGTACAGTGGTTGTCACTATTTTCTGATGCGCCATAATCGCTGCAGGTGGAGTTCTGTTCCCAATTGTACAAAATATTTGTTTTGAGTTTGACATATACAGGTTGTTTTCGGAAACACGGGCGAAATCGCTCCTCCAAAAACTACGCATCGGACAAAAAAGAAGCCTGATGCCGTTGTGGTCTGTGTCAAAGGAAAATTGTTAGAGTTCAATATAATTGGATAATTAATTAATTTTGAGTACTTAAATTATTAAATAATAGATTTAAAGGCATGTTTTCGATTATAATTTTGCTCGGCATCATCGAGAACTACTTCTTACACCCACGTTACAATGGTACGAGGCATTTGAAACCATGCCTTTAAGATGAATAATTAGCAATTTGTTCATTTAAAATCAGTGTTGGCGGTAACGCGTTACAAGTAACGGCGTTACCGGTAACGCGTTACTTTTTTTGGTAACGTAGTAACGTACTCGTTACTTTTCCGAAGAAGTAACGGTAACGTACTTACGTTACTTATTTTGAGTAACGTGTAACGAAATTACGTTACGTTACTTTACTTCCTAAAACTTAAAAAAAAAAATTAAATTTCGAAATTCAGCTGTTTCTGAAGTACAACAGCGGAGTGTGCTTCGGGTAACGGAGGAACTTGTTCACAGCAACTATCTGTACTTCGACATGTTGTGAATAAAATATATTAAGTTTCAATCTCGGCTGGTCTTAATTTTTGTGCTAATGAGGGAGGCCGGTTCTTCTGTTAAGTTCCGTGCCAACATGTTATAAATCAGCTTCATATATACTTCCGCGTTTTTTCTTGTAACTATTCGGGTGAAACCCTAAAAAAGAGAGGTTAATTAAGTTTCCGCATGGACATATTTTAGCTATGGCGCTTACGCACATATCAAACGTCGAAACAGCAAATGTTTTAGTTCGTGAATAAAAAGTAACGCAACAGTAACGTGCGTTACTTTTTATCAGTAACGGTAACGGTAACGCGTTCCTTTTATTTTGAGGTAACGTAGGTCGGTAACGCGTTACTTTTATTTGCAAGTAACGAGTAACGTATTTAGTTACTTTTTTTCGATAACGCCTACAACACTGTTTAAAATTAACCAGATATATTGAACGCTAAAATTTTTCCTTGATGGCAGGAGCAGAGGGCCAGATCTGGCAGGGTGGTGGTAGCTACTAGGCCGTTGGACCACACATACGTCGATCTTTCACCGCATGCCCACTCTCCCAGCCATATCCACGCAGAGGGCGTGGTCAGCAATGAAATGAAGGCGGTTGTCTGGTCCGGCAAATCCATAGCTCCCACCGGACTGTCAGCTTCAAGGGGTCCGTGCACCGATATAGGGTATTGGGCTTTCTGGCACCTGTAGGACCCAAGCACTGGTGTGCCCGTAAAGAAAATAAGTAACGAACTAGCGTAACTCTTTAGATCGTCAAAAATTAACGGGTTACTGAGATTCGTTACCGTCCTAAGAACGGAACGATATACCGTTACGGTTACTTTCAAAAGAGAACAAACTTTACTTTTGCGCCAATTTGAATTGCAGTATTATTTGACATCGAAAGGCCGAAGATATGAACTTAAACATCAGTTCTGCTTCTACGGAGTAATTTCTTTGTGTGTTATTAGTTTGTAATATTTGTTGCATATGTTTATTATTCTGAAAACTGGTTTTATTGACTGTGCTCTTTTTTTATTTTCTTGTTTTTTTGAAAACAAGAAACAGGAACGACCATGAGGGCTAAGCAATGAACTTGAATTGAATAAAAAACTGGTTTGAACAAACCAGTCACCACCTGTCGACATATTTTCCCCCCATCTGAACGGATACACTTTCGGGAGTACCTATGGATACTCCAAAGAAAAAGGGGTGTAATGTATTATATTACAATATACCCCTTTTTGTTTGAAACGTTACAAACGGCTTTCAGATTTAACTGTTTTAAAAAGTCGGCGAACCAGTGCACTCTGTTGGGCACGCGCAGAGTTGAGATTGCGAGCAGATTTCAATGATTCTTTTATGAGTTTGTTCTGAAGGCCCTTTAAACCCATTTTGTAGAGCTCTTAAAACAGGGCTATCAAAGGTGTGTCACGAAGCAGTCCGGACATGAAAAAATCGATAAAAAATGGAAAATTACTTGCAAGGACCATATAGCTAGGTTTATCTGGTGGAGAAATGTTAGGGCTGAAATTAGTGTAATTAATAATAAAAAATGCGACGCTCTTATGGATGAAAAAAAAAAAAAGTTCTATTCATGATAAAACGAAGCCGCGGTGTAGGCAACACAAATTACTAATGACAACAGTAGGCTAACGACACATTCCGAACGTGGTTAAGCGTGCAAATCGGGCTTAGCGACAGTTAGTAAAAAAAAGAAAGAAAATGGACCACTGATGAAGACCGATCTACCCTAATCGTTAACGTTCGTCACTACCACAACCGCAGGAGATAGTTACTCTTTTAAATTAACCCCCCCCCCCCCCCCCAAAAAAAAAAAAAATATATATATATATAATAATAGGGTGTGAAAGGACTTGGAAGACAGGGCAACCAGGTCTTGTCAGTTCGGTCTTTTATTTACGAACAACTTCCTCTTTCTTATCCCCGCGGCTACTTCGTCGTTCTTTGTATTACCAAATTATGTGATTGCGGTCTAACCGTAACAATATATATATATATATATATATATATATATATATATATATATATATATATATGATGATGATGATGATGATGATGGCTTCCGTCGCCCGGAAGCCATCAAAAGGGTTGCGCGGCTGCACCCCCATTTGAATTTTTTTAGGCTTATTGGTCTATTTGAACACGGCGGTTTTCGTCAGAAAAAGAAAAACGCTCATGTTGGGCCACTACTCACATGTTTACTGACAACGTGATGTCTTAGATAGGGGCGTATAAAAAGGCGAAGGGAATAGGACGGCGGGGGGCGTTGCGGCAGGAGTTTGCCTGGGGCGCGTGATGGCGCCGGTCCTGCTTTATGCCGTCCGATGCCTGCTGTTTATAATATCGAAGGACTAGCACCTTACACCACACACCCATTTTCAGAAGAACGGAAGTTGCATAAAACTTGGGTGATTAACAGAAAATCCACTCGGCGGCAGACGCAGAGCAGCCACCGTGACGAGCGCTCCGACCAGCTCCGGAAGACTTGACTGCTTTCGTGTACCGGCTAAGGCTGAAACTGGAGAATTCGAACGTTTCAGCAGAAAATGTGTCCCAAAGTTCCAACTTCCCGCGCAACGTGATACAACGCCAAAGTGCTAATGCCCGTGTACCACTAGAGCGACAGAGAGAAACAAACGACAGCGACAAGCCTCAAACCAGAGTCTTCCGCGATTTGAGAGGCTTTGTAGAATAAAGGAGGCTATGCTCAAACACGATCATCATGCACGCGAGGGTATATTTGGCAGGCTTGTAATCGCTCATGGTTACTTCACGAGCACCGAACGACTAAACGCCTGCCAAAGGTACCATCGCGAGCAAGCTGCATGGGTTTGAGGCTTGTCGCTGTCTTTTGTTTCTGTCTGTCGCTCTAGTGGGACACGGGCATAAAGAGCCAACATTAACCTTCAAGAAAAATTGGAAGCGCACGAAGCTGGAATGCAAGAACAGCGATTGACACACAGAGTAATGACATCCTCTTACGTCGAACGCTTTAAGTAACAAAAGCAACAAATCGCGAGAAAAAAAGAACTTGAGTGATTCTCTTTTTTATTGTGTCTATTTTCGCGTATTTTTGTGGATTATCTCTCAGGGACCAAATACGTAATCCGCGAACGTGAACAGAGCATTGTTGCCTCTTCCCCGCGAGCTTTTAGTGGACCCAAATAATAAAAAAAGGATTAAACAGGCTCGTAAGACATATAAGAGAAAGCACTGTAACAAAAAGAAACCTCCTAAAAAAAAACAAAAAAAACGCGCGCCTGGTGCGCCTTTTTTGAAATATGGATCTTCGATGTTCGCACACAGCGACGGGCTACGCTTACGGCTCAGGTCGGTGCTGCCGACGGCCGAGTTGCTCGTACAAGTCACTCGAAGCAGAGACAAAGAAGCGATCAGAAGTCGATTGTAGTTGGCGTTCAAGAGGGTCAGTTTGTGTGAGCTCTATATCCTGAATCTAGTAACGATCCGTGCTTTTCAGAACCCCCGTCCGTCTTGTCGGTGTCGACAGATCGTTTCATCGACAAGCAACATTTTATCCACAGATCGTTTCATGGACAGCGTCTTGTTCGCGACAGAGCATTAGAAATTGGTGGCATTTGGTGGCATTTATGTCGCCGATTGTAAGAGTGCCCCTGGAGCGTCATCAACGCGGCGGCGGCGCATTCTCGAGATTGCAAAGTCTAGTTAAATGCTTAACGATCGGCGGTTCCGACTAGGCGGGGCACCAACTCGAGCCTAAGAATAAATTGAAACTCCCTGAGCTAAGCCGAAGTTGCCTTCACGATGCATGACGGGCGCACGACTATGCCTCCGACGCCCAATCGGGCTTCGTAGTAGTTGTCGATTAAACGAGCGTCGGGGGAATGTTGTCGATGAATCGTGGGTCGATGAAAAGTTCTCAATGAAGAGATACTGACCAAGCATTGGCAACTCACAATACTCCAAGTGAGAAATACAGACTTACCTTTGGATCTCTAATCATCACAGTCGAGCGCGGTCGTCTCGTGGACGCATGAAGGTACTAATCGACTCAGGCTGAACACAGATCTGTGCTGTCACACGGGCCGTAAATCAGAATGCCTCCAAAATTCTCTGCGCCATGCGAGGTCACGTGGAATCTGAGTGATGCAATTTAGAAATTTCCGGAAGGGTCTATTCGTAGCGGAGCGAGAGGCCTGCCTGTTTTTCATGCTCTGAAATAAATAAAGCATCATTTAAGGTTACGAGTCGAAGCAGTCACTTGTCTAATGCGGAGGCTGTGAGGGCGGAAAAGGATCAGTGTAACGTCGCGAAGCGGTGAGGCTCAGACGAGCAAGGTTCCAACGAACTACGAACGTATTTAGTGGCTCCCACCAGGACCGTATTCCGGCATGCTATATGATTGGTGCCTAGGTTGCCAGACCAACCAGCAGGCTCTTCCGTTACACCCCCCCCCCCCTCCTTATCTTAGGGTAGGGCTGAAAAAATACTCACGGCTGTTGCTGAAAATCTTGGTCACACGCCACCTTCTGATGCGGGCGCCGAATGCGCTGCAGTGTCCCTCTGGCAGACTCCAACGGCGGTACAGTCACTCGCACTGGGGATGGAGATCCTGGGTCTATTCCTCTAGGCTCGTTTAAGAATGAGGATGTGTGGAGATGGAGCTCTTCCTGGTGGTGATCACCCCTTTCCTCTTCTTTGTTGATTCATCGGAGGTAGGAGGGAGGCACCCTCTGTTCCTTCGTAGCGTACTGCCGCTCTCAGAGATGACCCGATAGGATCGAGGCGCCACCCGGTCTTGGTCTTTTTGATTATCCTTTTAACGATTTGTACGCCTTCCTCGGCTACGCTGTAAAACAAATGTGTAAAAAAAAAAACAGAAATCTTCTGGCAGCTGTCCTGCTAGAAAATGTCTGTAAAGGTGTTTTCTGTTTTTAATTTTTGTTTTCGTTATTTAACATACTTTTTCTGCTTTTCAGTAAAAGACAATTTATGTAAAATCACAAGTTCTGAGAAAGCAGTTACAAACAACGCCCAGCGCAGAAAATGTTTGTGAAATCACAAGTTCTGTTAAACCAATCACAGGAAAATCCCAGCACAGAAAATGTCCGTAAAACAACAAGTTCCGTTAAATCAAGTAAAGAAAAATACTGGGAAGATAATTTCTGCAAGAAATTATCTTATGGAAGCAATTATTGTGAAAGCCCAAGAGCAGATATCCTCTGTTTTAGTTGCGTAATTTTACAAGTTACCTCGTTTCTTTCTTTTACAATTATTAGATGCAATGTTCAAAAATGAAAACGGGCATAGGCAAAATATGACCTCACTGCTGATATACTGCCACGCGACATCTGTGCTACTGGGCATCAGAGCTAGTGAAGCATGTATATAGCAAACGTAATTAGGTGCATTTTAAACTCATGTGCTAATATGTACACTTTGCCACATAAATGCGTGTGTACTATCGGGGAAAAATGTAATACAAACAGAGCAACGTGTGGCTCCCGGTACAGGCTGCGCCACCTGGAAGGGATCCTAGGGACGAGGGTGTGTGGCCCACTTCGATGTCTATACGCCCCTCGCTCGGCGCTTTCCAAGCTTCGGCATTGCGCCTCTCGGTGCGCTGAAAGCTATCACCGCTATCGTTGACCGTGACAACCATCAGGGAAGATGGTTGTCACGGTCTGATTTCGCTTAGCAGTGGCAATGCACCAAACAACGAGGCAAGAGTAAAAGGGGAAAGGACACAGCGCAGTCTTGTTTTTATTTCACCCTGTTTTGAACGCTTCTCTCAGGCTGCGCAGTGTCCAGTCTCCAGTTTATGTCCGTCCTCATTTCGTATTATACCTGCATCAATCACATATTCTCCGCGGAAGAATGTTTTGTACTCGGATGAATTACAATGATTTATTAAAACCTTTATTAAAAGAAAAACAAGAAAGCAAACTATCTAAGAAGGTGAGACGCCTGGGTGGGACGTACATAGCATGGAACACTTCAGCGTGCCCTACTATATCTCGTGCCCTGCAACCTTAGACCCTCTAGCTAAGGTGAAATGTGGGAGACATAAATCATGAAGTAAATCGCAAAATAATAATTACACGAACATCTATTGGTCGATCCTTAGGTAATACATTAGCATGACCCTTGGCGAACACCACACACGTCCCCCTTTGGGAAACGCTAACGCTGACCCCTTCACTTTTCTGTCTTGTCTTTCTCTTCTGCTTTCCACATTTTTTTTGCTGCGTCTATTTTGCTCCGTTACTGGGTCAGGGTTAGCATTTCCCAAAGTGTGTGTGTGTGTGTGCGCGCGTGTGTGTGTGTGTGTGTGGGGGGGGGGGGGGGACGTGTGAGGCGTTTTCCAAGGGTCATGCTAACGCATTCTCTAAAAACCCACCAATGGATCTTCCTTGAATTTTCGTTGCCGCCTTCTTGGACCAACGCTAGCACTTGGTTCACAGTCCATTTTGTTTGCACAAATCAAGGCATACGCACTCCGCACACCTGCAAGTTCAGAGTTGCCCCAGCATCCGCGCGCTCATTGGTTTCCACCCCGTGACGTCACCTTCCACTCGCCTTTGTTCTTCTGTACTCTCCGCCTCTTTACGGGGTGTTTCCCTTTCCACTGTTTTGTCTGCAGACGGACGCCGTCGACTTTTCCTCGTCATGTGGGTACTAATGCTAACGCATTAAAGGGGTACTGAAACGAAATTTTAGCGCCCATATTTTTGCATAAATATGGGCTAGGGACAGGCATCACCTCGGAGATATCAATATCGCGCTGTAAAACACAGGAGAACTAATTTTAAGCCTAATTACACGATTTCAACTTCTCATCTGGTGGATGGTGGGAAGTTCTCGTGACATCACTTGTGGCATAGGAGCAGCGCCGTTCTGCGGAAATACGGCGTGCCGGCAGAATTAGCCTAGGCCTGAACGCGTTTGCAAAGCCTTGGCGGAGAAAGCCTAAGCGTAGTTGGCCACAGTGATCTCGTTCTCGTTGCGGCTCTATGCACGACAACACGCGAGCACGCTTCTGGCACGGCCGGTATTAGTTGCTGCGAGTTGCGAGCCGACGTTAAAAAAGACACGTTTCAACTACGAGAGTGTCAGCAAGAGCCACGCAAATACCTGTTCACACTCGGAGCGGACGCGCGCGTTTGATCGAAGTGCTGGATTCGTTGTTTTAGACCACGTTTCGGTAAGCGCTTCGGGACTGATCTTTCACGATTGCTAGTCGATACTGACGTGACACCAGTGACACTCGGCAAAGAAAGGTTGGACCGACATCGCGCAGCTCCCACGAACTGCTATAGCTCGACAGTGACGTAGCGTCGTGTCAGAATAAAAATGGCATACTAATAACAAAGTGTACTACATACCGTGTTGCGAAGGTAATCCATATGGCGTTTATTTGAGCTCTATCACACAAAACAAGGAGATAGAATCAATGAGAGTCCCTTTTCGACCGTCCCCGCTGCCTCGGAAAACAAAGAGATCGAGATGCCAAGGGGAAAAGATTGACCTCTGAAATTTAGTTCAGGGATCAAACTATTCATCCGGGAAGGGTCCACAAGGGTCGCGCGGCCATATTCCATTCAGCAGGTCAGCCGGTCGTGGGCAGACGGTCTTGGCCAAGGATCGCCGGAGCAACGGTGCGTCGACTCGGTGTTGCTGCTAGGCCTACTATCCGAGCTCGCTTGGTCGGTGGAATCCTGGCCGTTGTAGCTCTTCTCGGGTGTTTGTGGATCCAGCGTTCTTGTTCGTCGTGGTCTGTTTCAAGTACTCCTTTCTTTTTTCTTGCTGGTTGAAGTCGGGACGCGCGAGAAGAGCACGTAGAAAAAAAATGTCCGTTGGTCGTCGCGACCATGTAACTGAGCGACGCTGTCGGCCATGCGGCTTTGATCGTAAAAAATGCGTAAGACAGCTTCGGAGCTGTCGTAGGACTCTGTCGTAACCTGCGCAAAAGTTACGACAATTTAGTTTCGAGAATACGGGTTTTCTTTCAAATTTGTCGTACGCACTTTTTTCGTCGTAAGTTCGCTTTGAGAATCCGGCCTCCGAGCTGGTTTTGTCAGTGCTGCCGTGGTTGCCGACTTGCCGTGGTGCAGCGTGCGTGCAGCCCTTGCACATCTCAAACGGCCAGGTTGCCACAGGTTGTAAATCGTCGACGCGCCACCAAGTGGCAACGCTCGTAACCACAACATTCACGCCGTGGCCTTTCCCGTCTGGCACAAGTGACGTCACGAATGCGCCGAATATCCCAAGACGCATCGGGCTCTCCGATGGCTGATTTTCGAGCGCGCGCCCAATCGGGCCCCTCAGGGTGAAAAATATAGCCATCCGTTCAAAATACAAACGCGCGATTATGAATTACGGATATCATTGATCATATTAAACCTATTTGTGACCATAATAGGTGTATTTCAAGTTTCGCTTCAGTATCCCTTTAATAGAACAACGCTCTCTTACTTTCCGTTCTTTCCTGCTATGTTTACGCTTAGCCAATCTTGTCGGAGTTTTTTCTCTTTCGGAAATACATGAAATCCTATGCCTTTTTGTCTGGTGCTGTTATTGTAGCAGCTTGGCTCAGAATAGGGGAAGCCAGCAATTGAAAACCGTGAGCAGACACCATAATAAAATCCTCTTGCCAACCCGAAAACTTCTAAATGCCGGGCATACAACGCGCGCTGACACGGCCGGAAAACTGGTGAGAACTACAGGTCACAGATCTCTATTGTAGTAGGCTGGATCGCGGATCGGGAGTCCGTCGGTGTCGCTAACGGCGTCCATCGCTTGACACCAGGCAATACACGCAAGTCTATGGGAGAAACGCACAAAAGAAAGAATATTAAAGCATGTACGCTCTGCTCAGAGGCGAGTATTTTATGGTGTGCTGCGACCTTTATGTCGGGTGTTTAGAGATCGAATCGGTAATTGTAAAACGTTCGAATGCCGATTTAAAAAATTCAAACTTACCAGAGCACCTACACCTGAGCTGGCAAGCTTGCTGTCGTAGTGGAGTAAACAAAGGAACTTGCCTTCAATGAGCCGTCCTCGGGGAAGCCCAGAAGTTGATGAATGACAAAGAAGTTCCATCTCGAAAGAGGCTTTCCTCGAGTGATCGAATTCCGCGTAGCAAAGCCTTCGAGCGTGTCGACTGCTAAACCCAACTCAACGAAACCGCCACCGACTCCGCGGTAACTCAAGGTAACACTCGCCTCACTGAGCGGACTACAGCGGAATCGCTCTCGACTACAAAATATTTGTTTATAAGAACTGCGAGGGCTGTCAGTTTTAATGTTTGTATGCAAGCTATTTGACGGGCTTATCGAAAAGCAGCCAAAAAGTTTCAGTGCCGACAACAGCTTAGAAACGGGGGAAACGGCACTTTTTCTCGTTTTTCCCATAGAGTCCCATGCATTCGCTGGTGTCAATCAATGGCCGCCGGTGGCGAAACTCGGCCCCAGCTGCCGAGGCCGAGGTCCACGATCCAGCCTACTACAATAGAGATCAGTGGTACAGGTACCAGAATGCACCGCGACAGCGGTGGCGTCGCGCAACTCTTGGTGAAATCTATTTGACGGAGGCTTATAGACCCCTTTCGAAATACTGCCATCTGTTGGCAGCTGGGGAATCCCTGCACAATGGCGGACAAGACCGCAACGTCATTGTACACTTTATGCGTTTAATAAATTAAAAAACAAAAAAGAGGTGATGAACGCAGTGACGTTGCATTTTCGACGCTGTTTGATTGGCTCGTGTGCTCCTAACGTTGGTCGCGCTCCGACGTTCGCTATCTTATGGAATGGCTTGCACGTTTCACGACGATAGTTGTTCCATCATTGTACAGTGGTTTCGAACTTCGGCACGTGACTTTCGAACGGGGTCTATTGCGGAGTAAGTGCCGTGTAACCAAGCTTTCGGTTGCACGTCAGAAGAGCCCCAGAGGGTTCAAATTAACCATCAGTCTTCTGCTGGTCCGTGCCATATACTCGTCGTTGGTTTGACATGTAAAACCTCCTAAGTAGACTTTTTTCTTTCTTGCATCAAGGCCAAGTGAACACAGGAAAGAGGCAGGAAAGTTCAACGCACAAAAAGCAAACAGCACTCCTTGACGCCCAAAGTTGCAGCACTGATAACAGTGCTGGAAGATTATAATTTTTAAACATTGAAAACATAAAGATACATGTACCACCCAGACGTCCTACCTGCTTAGATCACTTGCGTTCTTGTTTTCTTTTAATAAAATATTTAATATATATTGTAATTCACATGAGTACAAAACATTCTTCCGCTAAGAATATGTGATTAATGCAGGTATAATGCGAAATGAGGGCGGACAAAAGCAGGAGACGGGACACTGCGCAGCCTGAGAGAAGCGTTCAAGTCAGGGTAAACTAAAAAGCAAGTCTGCGCCGCGTGTCGTTTCCCCTGTTAGTTGTCCCTCGTTGTTTGATGCATTGGCACTACTAAGCGAAATCCGACTCTCAAAACCATCTTCCCTGATAAGTGGTTACGACTTTAGCTTAGTAACCGCCAGAGTATAGAACAATTATAATGATTATTCTTCCATTTGGCAGATTTGATATTTGACGGGGAAACCAGGCATCGGCAAACGATGGCCTTTATGCTTATATATTTCTAAGTGACATATCTGTACATAGGCATCTATGTAGTAAAGCGTACATAGTAGCAAATGTATTAAAATAGGCCTAATTACCTTTGCTACCATACCTGCTTCACTAGCTCTGATGCCTAGTAGCACAGATGTCTCGTGGCAATATGTCAGCAGTGAGGTGATACTTTGCCTATGCCCTGTTTCATCTTCGAGTATTGCATCTAATAATTGCAAAAGAGAAAAGACAGAAATTGTAAAATTACGTAACTAAGACAGAATATCTGCTCTAGGGCTTTCACAGTAATTGCTTCCACGAAACCTGTAATATTGCAGAAATTATCTCCCTCGTATTTTTTTGTACTTAATTTAACAGAAATTGTTATTTTACATAAAGTTTTTTTTTGCCGGGATTTTTCTGTGATTGGCATAACAGAACTTGTGAATTTACATATATTTTATGTCAGTGAGAAACAAAAAAGCATGTTAAATAACAAAAGCATTAAAAACAGGAAACAGAGATCTATAGAAATTTTCTGACAAGTCAGCTACCAGAATATTTCTGTATGGATGGATGTTGGCTGGATGTTAATGGCTATGTCCTTTGTAACGGGCGGTAAGTTGCACCATCTGTCCTAAGTCTAAAAAGAACAACATATGATTCCTCCCACCCTTCTAACACTGATTTCTCCGCCTAACTATCACCAGGCAGTGTGAGATATCACCAGGATGACTTTCGGGGATTGGCGAAAAAAAAACTTAAAACATCACCCCCCGCCTCCTTCACCCCCCCCCCCCCCGCCCCCCAAGCCCCCGGCGAGGGGGTCGCCAATTTTCCCCAGGTCAAACCAACGTTACTAGAACACTCAGTTGGGAACTCACCGTTGAAACCTGGTCCACTGGCGTCCACCGAGACCTATCTAAATACAACTGCGCCACTCTTTATCGTATGTCTCTACTGTGGTCGCCTTGAGATTTTAGAAAGCATGTTTTTGCGTAAAAACCAACGGAAAAAAACTCTTTTTGTAGTAACTTTTCTTGGAGTTTAGTACAAAATGAAGGGCGCGTGATGTTTTCTAAAATCTTTAGTTTGCAAGGTTTTGCGGCACAATATTGTTTTTAGACAATCATGCCTCAGCGGTGACTTAAGGTAGCCCGTCCCAACCTAGGCGCATCCTAACTTCGGTACTAATTGGCGGCGCGTCCGCTTGGGAGACGGGGGTGGCACCCCTCAAACCCCTCCTACCGTATCTGTTTCGGCACAAAAATGGTCGATTAAAGCCAAAATAGAAGTCACGTGCAGTTCCTCGAGTGGCCGCTGCGGGTGAAATGGCGGCGTTGCGATCGCCATTAGCTCGGTTCTCGAGTACGGATTGGTGCCAGTTTTTCAGAGTAGGCTCTATGGCAGTTTCCAAACTGAGTGGTTCTAGTAACGTTGGGTCAAACCTTCTCGGCGTTATTCTAGCACCAGACTCACTGGGAGACAGGGTTAAGACTTTGGGCCTGAGCCACGAGGAAGGGAGTCCCAATTTTCCTCTTTCCCACCTGTTCCCAGCTGTGCTAGTTGGTTGTGTTTCATTCAAGATTTCCTTGATAATTTCCAGCTATCTTCTTATCGCCTCTTTGTGACTGTAACTCTTTTCTTTTCCGTCATTTCATCGTCGCCAGCAAAACCCAGAGCCCCGGCCAAATCCGTTATTCCTTCAGGAAGGGCCGGACGAAGCCCCGTGCACTTCAAAACCAAGTGCTCTAGCGTCTCGCTCTCTTTATGGCAGGCGGCACATAATGTGTCTGTCTCCTGTAATTTAGCCCTATACGTCCTCATCCTTAAAGGGGCCCACCAACAATGTTTTGACTGGTTTGAAGTTCTCGCTGAAACGGAGCTCCATGAAAGCAGGAACACCGAGGAAAAAAAATATTACAGAAATTCGCAATATTTTGTGAGTTATTAGCAAATTAAATATTGCAGAAAACAACTTTAAATAAGCAAAACATTGCGCTTCATGACGTAAAATGAAACAGTTTAGCGATTGGAGCAAAGCGGTTGGCCAATTGGACGCGAGTTTGGTTGATAGCCCGTCGGCCCGGTCGGCCATTAGGCCTCGCTGCAACCATCGTAGCTTTGGAATCGGATTGCCATCATCGATGAATTTACCGGGCTTATCGAATTTTGAGCGCCGAATTCTTGAAAAGGAGTGCGGAGCTGGGCGTCGCGCCGTACGAGGACACACCACGCAAGCGCCGCAGTCCGCTTCGACAGCCGCGGAAGGCTCGTCTCCCGCAACTCCGCCAACTCCGCCACCGGAGCCACCTCGGCGAGTAGGAGGTACTCCGCCGCTGGGAGGCGCGCATGAGCGACGAGCGACGAGGCGTTGTTTTCGCCCTTTTTGAACTTTAATTTGCAACTTTATTAGCTCTATAAAAACGACTTTTTAGAGAAATAATGACGGTTAACGTGTGATATACTTTATTCCGCTTCAAAATTTCTGGGACGGCTCTCGCCAATCACGAAACCCAGTGAATGTGACGTATAGTGAAAGGGAGCGCCGTTGTGCGCGCGCATTCGGCACCTCGCGGCGCCACCGTCGGAGGAGGTGTTTCCGAGTTGTCAAATTAACTGACGTTCAGACCTTGAACAGAAAAGAACTTCACAGTGAATTGTCAAACAGATTTTCCTTTTTTATGTCCGGTTTTTCTGACCTGTGTTTTGTTAGAGCTAATTTTTCGTGTCTTCTTCCCTCAGACGGAGGTACTGCATCTGCAATCAAACACGAGTGTGAAGTTTTGAGGCGATGTATCTGCACTTCCTGTCGCCTGGTGGGCGTGTGTTTTCAATCTGTATGTGTGTAATCTGTTTTAAAATGTTTCTTTGGGTCACTTTTCTTTCAATAAACTTCAGTTGCGAGTCAGCCGTTGTTCTGGCGTATTCTTTACCCGTCCTTCGTCCCTGTTTATCTGAGGCTGTTTTGTTTTAGCATGTTTAACTGTTACCAACTAGCCCAAATCACCACCCAAATTCTTCCTTCCCACATTTTCATTTCTGCCTCTTTCACTTCCTTCTTTACTAGAGTATCATGCTCAGACCCATCACGATTGTCTAGGAATTTAATGTAAGCTCTCGGGTTTGGTTTATCCAGTTTGTGTTAAACTTTTCATGTACAAATACTGCACCTTCCGTGCCTACCGCGTATCATCCATTTCGGTCAACGTTCGTTAAATTTTTAACTTACTAATTTCCTTTCTACTCTCAGAAACGACAAGCCCATGTCCCCCTGTACTTCCTCATTTGGTGTCGCTCGGCGTGCTCCCAGTGCCAATCTGCCTACGCTTCTTTGTCGAATCTCTAATCCTGATTGAACCTCTGATTTCATGCACACTTCCTCATTGCCAAAATACAGTCCTGGTACCGTCACTCCTTTCCATATACCCCTGACCACTTTATATATTTTACATGTAGTTCTGTAGTCACTTTATTTCATAATAGATGAATTTATTTTTCCTTCGCTAATTATATTCTACTCACCTTCCTCTATATATTTCCTTCTGTCATCGAGCCAGACTCCCAGATATTTGTATTTTCCTACGTCGTCTGTTACAATGTCTTGTACCTCAGGGGTTCCCTCTTCTCGTCATTGAACACCGTCACTCCAGACTTGTCACTACTGAAACTCATGCCCAAGGTGTCCCCTTCCTCTTCACATATTTCAGCTATTTCCTGTAACGTATCCTGGATATCTGCCATGAGTAGTATGTCATCCGCATGCATCAGTCCTGGCATTACCTTCATTACATTTATACCTCCTTCCATGTAACTCACATCAGAACCTAAGTTGCTCTGCTCTAATTCATTTTCCATTTCACAGAGATGTATCATGAAGAGAAGAGATGACAGTGGACAGCATTGCCTGAGCCCGCTTTTTATTGCTGTGGGTTGTGTAGTTTCTGCTTATCATGTTATAACCACCTTATCGTACACCTGCTGAAGAAACCTAACCAAATTTGCATTTAAGTTATACTCCCTCGGCTGACCCCAGAGTTTTTCTTGGCTCACACTATTGTATACGCTCTCTTGATGTCCCAAAACTCTAACCATAAAAGAGTTCGGTTCTTTATTGCTATTTCTATACATTGTGTGGTAACGAATAAGTTTTCTTCCAGTCTTCTATTTCTTCGGAATCTTTTTTTGAGCTCACCTAGTATTTCCATATCATCTGTTTTTCCACACATTTTTTTTAGAGTGTAGGCGAGAAAGGTGTAAAAATCGTTAAAAAGATAATGCGAAAATGAGACTCTAACAAATCTCTGTAACGCGAAATTAGAGCGCAGCTCTTGAGGAGAGGCAGGGGAGGGTATGTCCCTCATCCTCCTCCCCTCCTTCTACTCTCCCTTCCTCCTCCTCCCCCTCTTCCTCTTTCCCTTCTCCTTCTTCTTCCCTCCTCCTCCTCCTCCATACCGTCCCCTTCTCCCACAGTTTCTCCACTAAATTTAGCTAAACAATTGACGCCACGTGACCTCAACAGCAATTCAATTCCCCCGCTAAATTTATCGAGGAATTGAATTGGTGTTGCGGTCCCGTGACGTTAATTTTCCCGCAAAATTTAGCGCGGTTAAGGCGACGCCAACGCCGCGAAACACGGAAACGGGTGCTATAGGAGGTGTGCTCGAAAGGTCCAAGGCCGGGTGGCTCCTAAATCCTATGGGGTCATCACTGAAAGCGGTAGAACGCGACGAAGAAGCAGAATATACCTCCCTCCTACCCCTAAGGACTTCAACACTAAAGATAAAAGGGATAATCCAAACCAGTAAAAGTCCATCGCCACACATCCTCATGCCCAAACGAGCCTACAGAAATGAACCCAGCATGTCCACCCCCAGTGCGAGTGACTGTGCCGCCGTTAGACTCTGCTAGAAGGACACTACAGCGCATTCGGCGTTCACCTCAGAAGCTGGCGTATGACGAAGCTTTTCGGCAACAGCCGTGACTATTGTTTCAGGCCTACCCTAAGATAAGGGGGGTGTAACGGCAGAGCCTGCTACTTGGTCTGGCAACTAAGCCACTCTTCATAGAACATGTTGTGATACGGTCCCGGTGGGCGCCATTAAAAAAGATCGTCATTCGTTGCAATAATGCTCGTCTGAGTCTCACCGCTTCGCGACATAACACTGATCCTTTTCCGTCCTCACAACCTCTGGATAAGACAAGTGACTGCTTCGGCTCGTAGCTTTAGAGGATACATTATTTTTGTCAAAGCTTGAGAATTTGCAGGCATATCGCACCGTTACGAATAACCCCTTCTGGGAATTTCTAACATGCATCGCTCAGACCCCACGTGACCTCGCACAGCGCAGGGAATTGGGGGGGGGGGGGGGGGGCATTTTGATGTACGGCCCGTAAGGCAGCACGGACGTGTGTTAAGCCTGAGTTGATTAGTACATTCTTGTGTCCACAAGACGACAGCGCACAGTTTTGACTGTTTTGAGATCCGAAGGTAAGTCAGCCATTTCTCACTTGGAGCGTTGTGAGTTGCCAATGCTTGTTCCGTATCATTTCGTCGACAACTTTTCATCGACGAATGTTTCATAGACATTTCACCGCCGCTCGTTTAATAGACAACTACTACGGCGGCCGACCGGGCATCGAAGCCGAAGTTGTACGTCCGTCATGGTCGTGAAGGCAACTGCGGCTTCGCTCAGGGAGTTTTAGTTTAATCGCAGGCTCGAGTTGGCGCCTCGCCTAGTCGGAACCGCCGATCCGTTCAGATGTGGGAAAAAACTTGTGGCCACGTGGTGACTTGTTCGTTCGAACCAGTGTTTTATTGAATCAAAGTTGATTGCCTAGACCTTGTGGTCGTGCAAAAAGTTACCAAAGTGTTTACGAAAAAAAAAGAAGAAAAAGAGCACAGTCAATACACTCACTTTTCAAAAGGAAAATATATATGCTAGAAATTTTATAAGAAAAGAAAAGAAGAGTAGAGCGAATACAATCAGTTTTCAAAACAAAACAAAAATAGATATGCTACACATTTTATAAACTAATAACACACAATGAAATTACTTTGTATAAGCTGAACTGTTGTCTAAGTCCATATCCTCGGCCTTTCGCTGCCAAATAATAATGCAATTTAAATTAACGGTTTATCGTGACGTTTGTAGGACACTAATGAATCTCCGTAACCCGTTAATTTTTGACGATCTAAAGAGTTACGCTAGTTTGTTACGTATTTTCTGTAACAGGGACACCAGTGCTTGGGTCCCACTGGTGCCAGAAAGCCCAATACCCAATGTCGTTGCACGGCCCCTTGAAGCTGACAGTGCGCTGGGAGCTATGGGTTCGCCGGACCAGACAACCGCCTCCCTTTCATCGCCTGACCACGCCCTCTGCGTGGATATGGCTGGGAGAGTGTGCATGCATCGAAAGATTGACGTATGAGTGGTCAAACGGCCCCGTATATAGCTTCTACCACCCTGCCAGCTTAGGCCCTTTGCACCTGCCATTAAGGAAAAAGATCAGCGTGCAATATAATAGGGTAGGTGAGGAATTTTAAGTAATTATATTATTAAATATTGATTTTAAAGGCATGGTTTCAAATAGAATCTTCCTGTGCATAATCGAAAACTACTAAGTACACCGACATTACAATGGTATAAGGCACGCGCAGTATTTTACATAGTTCCGAAGAAATTATCAAATTGGACGAGTGTCTTGGTTTTTGTTTCTTATCAAAGCGCATCTCCGCGTGAGCAATCCCGGTAGCCGTGTCTGACGCGCAACGTGCGTGAGCCGCCGCGCATCGCACATAGAGAAGTCTACATAAGAAAGCCTCCGGACTGTCACATGAGGTTTGCCTTTTTGACACTGGTGCCAGTGTGAAGACGCACCTTCACGTGCAATGCGTGGCGGCGCACGCACGTTCCGCACTTTAGATATGGGGGGCGGGATTGCCCTCGCAGAATGAGCTCCAATAAGATGCCGAAAGCCAGAAACGCGTACAAATTGAGCATTTTTTCGGAACACATTAAAATGCTGCCCGTGCCATATATTATCGTAATGTGGGTGTATTTAGTAGTTATCGGTGATACCGAGCAAAGTTCTAACCTAAACCATGAATTTAAAACTATTAATTAAGAATTTTAGTACTGAAAATGTATTAATTATACAATTATATTGAACTCTAACAATTTTTCTTTGACGCAGACCACTACGGCATCAACGTTTTTTTTTTTTTTTTTGTGCGATGCGTACTTATTGCGGAACCGAATTGGCCGGGTGTCCGGAAACACCCTGCATATTTCAAAACAAATATTTCACACGTTTGGAAATACAACTCCACCTGCAGCAATTCTGGCGCGTCAGACAATATTGACAACCACTGTTCACTCAGTGTAGAATAAAACATATATAGATGGATTATGCCTATACGGGGTTTACACCCATGAATATACAAAGTGGAGTGAAGTATGGTTTTAGTAAAACAAATTTATATGATCCATCTAGCACAAGAAGAAGTTCGAGTTAATAAAGGCCTGACGAAAACATGTGAAGCTCAATGAATTCCAAACAGATTGCCGTCCTCGTCAAAGTGCGAAAAATACCTACACAAGAAAGACATACATAAAAGGAGTTCATGTAGCAAGCACACTGAATAATGTCACTGGGATTCAGCAACTCACACCGGTCAATAAGAAAAAAAGGACGAAGAAAATTAAGACAAAAGATAGAAAACAAGATATTGCTTTTTTAATACACTCTCAAGAAAAAAGGGTGTAAAAAGGTGTATCGTTACACCCTTTGTCCCATATAATACACCCCCAAACTTCAATTCGACGTAAAGCGCCCTATAGTCGAACAGACGGCCCCAAATGTTACGAGGGGCTTGATAACGGTGCGATATAACTCATTAAATAGATAAAGTACGTATCAAAGACCACATAAAGAAAACATCGAGTATTTACAGTAGTGCCACGAAAACCACGATTCCGTTTTTTGTTGTCAGTAAAACGTACATGAGCTATTTTAATAAGTTGTACCACATGGCTATCAAGCCCCTCGTAAAATTTCGGGCCGTCTTTTCGACTGTAGGGCGCTGTAGGTCGAATTGAAGTTTGGGGATGTATTATATGGGACAAAGGGTGTGACGATACACCCTTTAACACCCTTCTTTCTTGAGAGTGTACTTAGAGTTGTGTATATTCTGTTCCAGTCCTATGTGCAAAGCATTAGTTTCCAGCTTGGTGTGTTAATTAGCTTTGAATATAATTTTATTTTTATATCTTAGAATTGTGTTAGCATTACTCGGTTTTTCTTATACTTTTCTTAACTTTTACATTATTCAAGATTGTTGCTATTGAAAGACCTTAGTAATTTTATTATTTCGTATATTTTTGGTTATTAGTAGGCCGACTTGTAAGCAACTTAAATGAACCTACAGACAATCCAGAGACTACAGGTGGAGCACGCGATTAAGGACTCTAAATTAACTAGATATAGTGCGCTTCCAGAAGTTTTTTGGGGTACAAAAAAGAACCCCGCTCGCTTCTTCTAAGGTAAATTGACATTTTTATTTGTGATTACACCATAATAACAGGCAAGTAGAACCCCTGCAGGCCTATCGCCAAACGAAATGAACACACGTTGGTGCTCGAGTATTTCGTTTAAACCCCCTCCACAGCTATGACGCACGTGATGGTTTCGATCACTTGCGATGTATCTTTCGATGATTGTGTAAACCGGTATGAGACGCAAACGCTCTGCTGCAGGTCTCGCACCTATACGGCTTCTCTCCGGTGTGGGTCCTCTCATGATTCGCCAAGTTTGTTTTCTGAATAAACGCTCTGCTGCACGTGTTGCACTTGAACGGCTTCTCTCCTGTATGAATTCTTTCATGAATCCGCCAAGTTGCATTTCTGAGTAAACGCCCTGCTGCACGTGTTGCACTTGAACGGCTTCTCTCCGGTGTGAATTCTAACGTGAGCTATCAAGTTAGTCTTATGCGTGAACGTTTTCTCGCAGGCATTGCAACTGAAGGGCCTCTCGCCAGTGTGAGTTCTCTCGTGAATGGCGACAGCCGTTGCGGAAGAGCTTGAGTAAGTACAGAAGCGGCACGGGTGCTTGTCCGGCTGTCGGTGCGTTTGCTGCTTGTGTGGGTCCGACCAGTTGGTATGGGGAGAGGTGTCACCCCTGCGGCTGTCACGGTCAAAGATATCCACTTCGTCGTTATGGTATGCTTCGATCCAATCTGTTGGGATGACACGACAAAACAAGAAAGGTCAAAGCTGTTTTTATTGTTCTGAACACGAGTTTTGAGTACCTATATGAACATGGCCCTGAATACCTACATTGTGCCGGTGCGGTTTAAAGTAGGTATTCATTCATTTGAGATGTTAAGAAAGTTCAATCGCAATGCTTGTAAAGGTCTACACGCGAACGTTTAAGACTCAACTCTGGCAGCCCCATGGTGCGGCAGCAGTGGTGGCTTGCGTGATCTGATAACCAAGTGCGGAAGGAAACTCAACAAGCCGCGGTCGCCGATGCGCAGTTTGGGCGGTAAGATGTTACAAGTAACGTCGTTACCGGTAAGGCGTTCCTTTCTTCAGTAACGTAGTAACGTAGTCGTTACTTTTCCAAAACAGTAAAGGGTAATGTGCTTAGATTACCGATTTGGAGAAACGGGTAACGTAATTATGTTACTTGGTACATCTTCCGAAAACGTGAAAAAAGTACAAATGTTTTTTGCGCGTTTCTATACTTCGTTTTACCTTAAGTCCAGGCGAAGCCGCCGCTACAAGCTCATAGTACCAATCAGAAGGAGTGAAAAGGGCACCATCATGGTGTTTGGCATGTCTCTGTATGTGGTGTGCCATCGCTGAACCAATCATGGACAAGAAAGACCCAGTGACTTGCGCTTTCGATGCTGCTTTAATGGTCCCATTAGCTCGTAGCATCGGCTGCGTCTGGAGTTAAGCTGAAACATAGTATGTGATCCAAGTAATTAATTATTGCACTTACTCTACATATTTTTGAAAACATTTCCTGCCCTTTCCCCACGCGAAATGTTCCACTTTAGAAAAACCCCGACGCCAGCGCCCGTTATCCCAGTATCAAAAAAACGCTGTCTCAAAAAAAAAAAAAAAAATCACACGAAGAAACTTTGTTATCGTTAATTTATAAATACAAAAAGTTGCAAAAGTTACGTGCTTTACTTTCTGTCGGTAACGGTAACGCATTCCTTTTATTTTTAAGTAGCGTAGGTCGGTAACGCGTTTCTTTATTTTGAAAGTAACGAGTAACGTATTTTGTTACTTACGCCTAAAACACTGCGGCTGCATAACGCTGCGAGTACGATGCTCTGGGTGATAGCACGTGTTGACATTTATAATGATCGCGACTGAGTATTGAGTAACGCTGGAAGGGTTTTGCACACACCCACAGATTACAAGATTGCACAAAATTACATTCAAAAGGCTCGTAAAATTTGTTTTGTACCTTAGAAAATTCAAAATTTGCTAAGGTACACAACGATTATTTTACGAGCGATTTGAAACAGCTAAAACACTATTTCATATCGGCCTTGTTATGGATATTTGCCAGTCTAAAGCTAAACATGAGCGACACAAAAAAGGTCAGAAAATCTTGAATAAGTTGAAACACCGAAAGTTTATTGGGCTATTTCATTCGTTAAAATAGTTTATAGTGTTTTGACAGCTACTCGATCAACCGAAACTAAGAAAAAAAGACAATTTTTTAAAATGAATAAGCAACTTGAACACGGTACATTTTTCTGATATCAAATATGGTGTAGCAATTGAAACTTGAAGGTGCTCGAACTGAATGTTCTTTCAGTAAGACCCAGCTTGATTGTTTACTTTCACTTGAGTTGTCGTTCTCGGACTTTGGAATGTAACTCCTTTATTCTCTCCACCCCCCTTTCACACACACACACACACCTTTCCTAAGAAAATAAACTTTGCATTTTGTTGTAGTATACTTTTCTGCTCGTTGCAGGGCCTAAACCTAAAGAAGTTTCCACTTGGAAGAAACTTTGTGTACCTCACCAGACTCCTCAGATTTTCCACCTTCTGGATAACCTAGCATACAAAGAGGTTTTTTTATCCATGTGGGACCGTTCATGAATCCGTAAGGGTGTTTTAAGAAGCTGCGAAGATGGATAAGAATAATTCCCGTTTGCGTCTTTTCATACCTGATGTTGTTATTTCTGTGGGCACCATAGGATTGGGGGCAGAAGTCGCACCGCCGTCTTTACTCCCCTCCTGGTCCATCTTCCATGGTTGCCTCTGCAATTCGGATCCTTGGAAGGAGAGCTCCGCCCCCCTGTCCCCGCAGTTCCTTCGCTGCCATTCGTAGTCGAATGCTGCCTGGGCGATTTCTGTAAGGCGTGAAGATCAAATTTAATGTAGTTCCTTTCTTTTTATTTATACTACATCAATACAGAAGCCCAACCAGAACGAACTCAAGGAACAAGCGAACAAGGACGCATCATGCAGATAAAGTAGAGAAATTCAGGGGTTTACATTCGTATTGTGGTGTAATTCAAAAGGTAAAATAATCATATCACGAAAAAAACACTGGCATCAAAACTGAATACTTTAAATCCACCCCAAAAATATTGATTGTAAAAAATTCACGTGAATCATACATAAGAGCGATCCTTCTCTATTGAATACGTGCTTCAAAGGTTTCACTTCGCCTTAAACATGCGGTAAAGAATTTCGTCGATACAGTCCCACAGAAATCGAGAAAGACGCAACTGGTTACGATCAAGGAACGTGGTGTAGTCTCAGCGCTCCTGCTTTTTAGTGCTGAAAAAGGCAGTCATGCTACAAAAGCAGACACTGTACGGTGCATCACCGCCATAGGTTTTGAGAATTACACGTCAACAAAACAAACTTGGTGTGTCGGCGAACAAAGGTAGAGAAGGGAATGGAAATTTTGCATGTTGGCTGCGCTGTGGCCATTCCCTATTTGATTCGACTGGTCGGTCCCATCCATCATGGGAAAAATGTAGCCCAAAGTTCCGGCACTGTCATAGGGTGACCGAAGAAGCAGAAGACACCTCCCGACTACCCCCAACGACTTTAACACAAAAGAGGAGAAGGATGATCCAGACCAGTAAAGCTCCATCTGCACACATCCTCATGCCTAAACGAGCCTACAGGAATGAACCCAGCATGTCCACCCCCGGTGCGAGTGACTGTGCCGCCGTTGGACTCTGCTAGAAGGACACTACAGCGCATTCGGCGTCCGCACCAGAAGCTGGCGTATGACGAAGCTTTTCGGCAACAGCCGTGACTTTTGTTTCAGCCTTACACTAAAATAAGGGGGGTCTAACGGCAGAGCCTGCTAGTTGCTCTGGCAACCCAGCCACCCATCATATAGCATGTTGTGATACGGTCCCGGTGGGCGCCATTAAAAAAGATCGTTATTAGTTGCAACGATGCTCGTCGCAGTTTCACCGCTTCGCGACGTTACAGTTATCCTGGTCCGTCCTCACAACCTTCGGATTAGACAAGTGACTGCTTCGACTAGTAACCCCAGAGGATACATTATTTATGTCAAACATGAGAATTTGCAGGGATATCGCTCCATTACGAAAAAAACCTTCCGGAAATTTTTAATATGCATCTCTCAGACCCCACGTGACCCTGCACGGCACAGGGAATTGAGGGGGGGGGGGGGGGGGCATTTTGATGTACGGCCCGTAAGGCAGCATGGACGTGTGTTAAGCCTGAGTTGATTAGTACATTCTTGCGTCCACAAGACAACAGCGCACGGTTTTGACTGTTTTGAGATCCGAAGGTAAGTCGGCATTTCTCACTTAGGGCGTTGTGAGTTGCCAATGCTTGTTCCGTAACGTTTTATCGACAACTTTTTATCGACGCATGTTTCATTGACATTTAGCCGCCGCTCGTTTAATAGACAACTGCTACGGCGCCCGACCGGGCATCGGAGCTGTAGTCGTGCGCCCGTCATGGTCGTAAAGCTGGCACGTCGCCAGGGGGGGGGGGGGGGGGGGAGGGGGGGCATGGGGCCCGGGCTTCTCCTGAAATCTTCCATTTTGCTGGGGCCTCCCCTCCCCCCTCCCCCTCATATAGCATTTTGTCATGGGTGCCCCCCCCCCTCCCCCCGAAACAAAATCCTGACTACGTGCCTGTCGTAAAGGCAACTTCGGCTTCGCTCGGGGATTTTTAATTTAATCTCAGGATCGAGTTGGCGCCCCCCGTAGTCGGAACCGCCGATCCGTTCAGATAAGGAAAACATTTGTGGCCACGTGGTGAGTTGCTCGTTCAAACCAGTGTTTTATTCAATCGAAGTTTATTGCTTAGACCTTGTGGTCGTGCAAAAACTTACAAAAGTGTTTACGAAAAAAAGAAGAAAAAGAGCACAGTCAATACACTCATTTTTCAGAAAGAACATAAATATGCTACAAATTTTATAAGAAAAGAAATAAAAACAGCACAGTCAATACCATCAGTTTTTAAAACAAAACAAGAATATATATGCTTCATATTTGATAAACTAATAACACACAATGAAATTAGTCTGTAGAAGTTCAACTGTTGCCTAAGTTCATATACTCGTCCTTTCGCTACCAAAAATATTGCAATTCAAATTGGCACAAAAGTAACGTTCGCTCTCTCTTGAAAGTACGGTAACGGTATATTGTTACGTTCTTAGGACGGAAACGAATCTCAGTAACCCGTTAATTTCTGAAAATCTAATGAGTGGCGCTATTTCGTTACTTATTTTCGTTAACGGGCACACCAGTGCTTGGGTCCCACTAGGGTGCCTTCATGTGCGCTTTGCTTGGGGTGATGACATCTGGCCATTTTGTTTCGAACGCTTATTTTTATTTTTCGTTCTGAGGCGCGTGAAACAGCGTGTCCCTGCACGCGCTCGTGGCGCTGACTGTGCTACGGCGACATTTGTTTCCTGCGATTTCTTTGTATTTTCCCTGTGAGCGCGTGCTGTCGGCATCGGGTGCTACAAACGATGGCATCACCCTAAACAGAAGGACATTGAGGCACCCTAGGTCCCACTAGTGCCAGAAAGTTCAATACCCAATATCGTGGCACGGCCCTTTGAAGCTGACAGTGCGGTGGGAGCTACGGGTTTGCCGGACCAGACAACCACCTTCTTTTCATCGCCTGACCACGCCCTCTGCGTGAATATGAGCGGGAGCGTGGGCATGCGGCGAAACATCGACGTGCAAGTTGTCCAAGGTGCTCGTAGCTTCCATCACCCCGCCAGCTAAGGCCCTTTGGACCTGCCATTAAAGGCTCGTTCACACTCTTGCGACCGAGTTCGACCGAGAGAGACCAGACCGGTTTTTAAGCCTCTTGCGATCTCTTAGGACCAGCCGCGCTGCAGCGCGTCCGGTCCTAAGAAGTCGTAAGAGGATTAAAAACCGGTCTTGTCCTTCTCGGTCGTACTCGGTTGCAAGAGTGTGAACGAGCCTTAAGGGAAACTATCAGCGTGCAATATAATAGGGTAGGTAATTTCGACTGAATAAATAGCTAATTATTGATTTCAAAGGCATCGTTTCAAATAGAATCTTGCTGAGCATCATCGAAAGCTACTAAATACACCGACATTACAGTGGTAGAAGGCACGCGCACCATTTTACGGCATTCCGAAGAAATGTTCAATTTGGAAGCGTTTCTGGCTTTCGGTTTCTTATCGGAGCACATCTCCGCGCGGACACTCCCGGTCCCCGTGTCTCAGACGCGCCATGTGCGTGCGCCGCCACGCATCGCACGTGGAGAAGTCTACATAAGAAAGGCCGTGGAATGTCACATGAGGTTTGCCATTTTGACATCGGTGCCAGTGTGAAGACGCACTTTCACGTGCGATGTGTGGCAGCGGACGCACGTTTCGCGTTTTAGACACGGGGGGAGGGGAGGGGGCGGGATTGCCCGCGCGAAGATGTGCTCCGATAAGAAACCGAAAGCCAGAAACGCTTCCAAATTGAGCATTTTCGAGGAACGCCGTAAAATGCTGCGCGTGCCTTTTATCATTTTAATCTGTGTGCATTTAGTAGTTTTCAATGGTGCCGAGCAAACGTATAATTGAAACCATGCCTTTAAAATTATCATTTAACAATTTAGGCACTCAGAATTTATTAATTATCCAATTATATTGAACTCCAACAATTTTCGTTTGACACAGACCCCTACGGCATCAACATTTTCTCTGTGTGATGCGTAGTTTTTGCAGAAGCACTTTTGCCCATTTTTCCGGAAACATTATATATGTCAAAACAAATATGTTATACATTTGGAAATACAACTCCACCCGCAGCAATTCTCGCGCATCAGACAATATTGACAGCCACTGTTCAGTCAGCGAAGATTAAGACATATTTAAATGTTTTATGCCTCTACAGTTTTTACATACATGAATATAAACAATGGAGTCAATTATGGTGTTAGTAAAACAAATATATGGTCAATCTACTACAAGATAAAGTTCGAATAAATAAAGGCTTCACGAATACAAGCGAAACTCGATGATTTCCAAATGAATAGCACTAACAGTATGAATATCCTAAATAATCAAGGACCGTCTTCGTCAATCGGAAAAAGAAATAAAATCAGGCGAAAGAAAGTTATACATTCAAGTATTTCATGTAGCAAGCAAATTGAATGATGTCATCCGAATTTAGCGCCTCAAACCGGTCAAAAAGAAAAAAAGGACGAAGACTATTAAGAAATAAAATACGGAATAACATAGCATTCCTAATTCTTCGAGTCTTGTATATTCTGTACCAGTCCTATGCGCAAAGCATTAGTTTCCAGATTGGTGTGTTAATTAGTTTTCAATATAATTTTATTTTTATATCCTAAAATTGTGTTTGCCCCTCCACATTACTCGTTTTTTCTTATACTTTCTTAACTTTTACATCATCGAAAAATATTGCTATTAAAATACCTTCTTTATTTTACTATTTCGTATTTTTTTTGGTCATGAGTAGGCCGACTTATAAGCAACATAAATAACCCCACAGACAACCCAAAGACTCGGAGTGCAGCACGTAATTAATGACTCTCAATAAATAAAAAATACAATGCTTCCAGTATTTGTTTTTCGTGTACAGAAAAGAACCTTGCTCGCGTTTTCTAAGGTAAATTCACAATTGTTACTTGTGATTACACGATATATAACCGGCTGAAATATTTTGAACCATGCAAAACCTACACTGCTCACAAGTAGAACCACTGCAGGTCTATCGCCAAACGAAATAAACACACGTCAGAGCTTGAGTATTTCGTTTAAATCCCCTCCACAGCTATGGTTCACGTTAGGGTTTCGGTCACTTGTGATATGTATTCCCATGTTGGCGTAAACTGCTATGAGACGCAAACGCTCTACCGCAGGTCTCGCACCTGTACGGCTTCTTTCCGGTGTGGGTCCTCTCATGAACCGCCAAACTGCCTTTCTGAGTAAACGCCCTGCTGCACGTGTTGCACTTGAACGGCTTCTCTCCGGTGTGAATTCTTTCATGATCCGTCAAGTGAGACTTCCGCGTGAACGTTTTCTCGCAGGCACCGCAACTGAAGGGTCTCCCGCCAGTGTGTGTCCTCTCGTGGACGGCGACATCCGCTGCGGAAGGGCATGAGTGAGGACAGAAGCTGCACGGGTACTTGTCCGGTCGTCGGTGCGTTTGCTGCTTGTATGGGTCCAACCAGTTGGTCTGGGGAGAGGTGCCACCCCTGCGGCTTTCACGGTCAAAGATATCCACTTCGTCGTTATGGTGTGCTTCGATCCAGTCTGTTGGGATAACATGACAAAACAAGAAAGGTCAGAGCTGTTTTTATTGTTCTGAACACGAGTTTTGAGTACCTATATGAACATGGCACTGAATACGTACATTGTGCCGGTGCGGTTTAAAGTAGGTATTCGTTCTTTTGAGATGTTAAGAAAGTCTAATCGCAATGCTTGTAAAGGTCTACACGCGAACGTTTAAGACTCGACTCTTGCAGCCCCATGGTGCGGCAGCTGTGGTGGCTCGCGTGTTCTGCTAACCAAGTGCGGAAGGAAACTCAAGCAGCCACGGTCGCCACTGCGCAGTGTTAGCGGTAAGATGTTACAAGTAACGTCGTTACCGGTAAGGCATTACTTTTTTCAGTAACGTAGTGACGTAGTCGTTACTTTTCCAAGACAGTAATGGTTAATGTGCTTAGGTTACCGATTTGGAGAAACGGGTAGCGTAATTATGTTGCTTGGTACATCCTCCGAAAAACCTGGACAAAGTACAAATATTTTTTGCGCGTTTCTACACTTCGTTTTACCTTAAGTCCAGACACAACCGCCGCTACAAGCTGATGGTGCCATTCAGAAAGTGTGAAAAGGGCACCATTATGGTGTTTGGCGTGTCTCTCTACGTGTTCTGACATCGCTGAACCAACCATAAACAAAAAAAGCCCAGTGACTTGCGCTTTTGATGCTGCTTTAATGGTCTCATTAGCTCGAAGCGCCTGGAGTTAAGCTGAAACGTAGTGCGTGATCCAAGTAATGAATTATTGCACTCATTCTACGTATTTTCAAAATTTTTCCTGCCCTTTTCCAACGCAAAATGTTTACTTCAGAAAACCCCAACGCCCGCGCCCGTTATCCTAGTGTCAAGGAACGCTGGCGCCAAATACACACACAAAGAAACGCTATTATCGCTACTTTATAAATACAAAATGCCACAAAAGTAAGCGTGGTTTGCTTTCTGTCGGTAACGGTAACGCATTCCTCTTATTTTTAAGTAACGTAATTCTGTAACGCGTTTCTTTATCCTGAACGTACCGAGTAACGTATTTTGTTACTTAGGCCTAAAACACTGCAGCTGCATAACGCTACGAGTACGGAGCACTGGGTGATAGCGTGTTGACATTCATGATGATCGCGACAGTGTATTAAGCAACGCTGGAAGGGTCTTCCACACACCCACAGATTACTAGATTGCACAAAATTGCATTCAAAAGGCTCGTAAAATAATCGTTTTGTACCATAGAAAATACAAAGTTTGTTATGGTACACAACGATTATTTTACGAGCGATTGGAAACAGCGAAAAACGCCGTTTTAAATCGGCATTGGTATGGACATTTGCCTATCTAAAGCTAAACTTCGGCGACGCAAATAATGTTGTGAGAAAATTTTCAGTCATTTGAAACAACGAAACTTCTTTGGGCTATTTCACGCGTTAAAAGTAATCTATAATGTTTGTGACAGCCACTCGATCCGCCGAAACTAAAAAAAAAAATACAATTTTGTCAAATAAATAAACAACTCAATACGGTATATTTCTCTGATATCTAATAAGGTGTGTAGCAATTGAAACTTCGAGTGCTCGGACTGAATGCTTCCTCAGTAGAGCCCAGCTTGTTTGTTTACATTCACTTCAGCTTGTAGTTCTCGGACTTTGGAATGAAACCCATTTATACTTCCCCCCCCCCCCTTTCCCAAGGGGTAGGGGAAGGATGTGTACCACATCAGACTCCTCACATTTTCAACCTTCTGGAAAACCTAGACTACAAAAAAGTTTTCTATCCATATGGGGCCGTTCATGAATCCGTGAGGCTGTTCTAAGAAGGTGCGAAGCTGGATAAGTATTGTCCCGTGTGCGTCTTCTCATACCTGGTGTTGTTAGTTCTGTGGGCACCATAAGATGAGGGGCAGAAGTCCCACCGCCGTCCGTCCTCCCCTCCTGGTCCATCTTCCAGGGTTGCCACTGGATTTCGGCTCCTTGGAAGGAGAGCTCCACCCCCGTGTCCTCGCAGACCGTTCTCTGCCATTCCGTTGTCGAATGCTGCGTGGGCAAGTTCTGTTATGAGTGAACATCAAGCCTTTTTTAGTTGCTTTCTTTTTATTTATACTACACCAAGAGAGAAGCCCAACCTGAACATACTCAAGGAACAAGTAAACACAGACACATCGTGCAGATAAAGTAGAGAAATTCAGGGGTTCAGGGGTACTGCGGTGTAATTCAAAAGGTAAAATAATCATATGAAAAAACACAAGCATCATAACTGGATACTAAATATATCCTGAAAAAGTCAATTCTAAAAAATACACGTGAACCAAACATAAACGCGATCATTCTCTATTAAGCACGTGCTCCGAAGGTTTTACTTCACCTTTAAACATGCGGTAAAGGATTACGTCGATACAGCCCCACACAAATCGAGGAAGACACTACAGGATACGACCAAAGAGCGTGGTTTAGTTACGTCGCTCCTGCTCTATAGGGTTGACAAAAGGCAGGCACGACACAAAACCAACAACTGTACGGTATATCATTGGCACATGTTTTGGGAATTACACGTCAACAAAACTGACACGGTGTGTCGGCGAAGAAAGGTACGGAAGGGAATAGAAATGCCGCATGTAGTTGGCTGAGCTGTGGCCATTCCTTATTTGATCCAACTAGCTGGTTTCATTCATCTGAGGCAAAATCTAGCCCAAAGGTCTGGCACTGCCAAAGTTGACTTGGCTGGTGGCTGGCCCCCCTTGCTAGGCAGTGAAGAGTAGCTCACACTTGCGTTAAGAGGGTTTCCGGTTAGTACGGCCTGCAAAGTTTAGAAGAATGTGTGTTAATAAAATGAAAGCCGTTTACAACTTCCTGTAACGCCGAATTAGAGCGCAGCTCTTGAGGAGGAGGAGGGAAGGGTACTGAGGGGAAGGTATACCCCTCCTCCCCCCTTCTCACGTCCTCATCCTGTCTGCTACTCCTCCCTCCGTGCGGCGTCGCCGTCGCCTCACAAGGGTCACGTGACCTCACGGGGGACACGTGACCTCACGGGGGTCACGTGATCCCTATAGGTCATCAGTGACTCACCAATGACGTAACTGATGACGTAATCGTTATCAGTGACGATGACGATGCGAATACCGATGACGTCATCAGTGACGATGACGATGGCGATGACGTCAGCAGTGACGTCAGTGATGACGTCATGAGTGACGTCACGCGTCCCATAATGCACCGCGCGGTTACGCCGACGGCAACGCCGCTCAAGCCGGAAACGGGCGCCTAAGAGCTGAGCTCTAAAAAGTCGCCAACACAGTTACTTTACCTGCCCTCAAATATCGTCACATTGGGTGAGCGAAACTAAAACTGAAGGGTACCAGTCCCTGGAATTGTTCCAGTTGGCTACTCATTACTTGATTAAACTGCGCAGTAAATGATTACGAATTACGACCCAGAGACGAGAAAAAAGAAGGCAACAAATGGGAAAACGCGCATTCGCAGTTCAATTTAATCAAGTAATGAACTGAAGGCCACTAAGTTATAAAACGTTATAACTGGGTTAAAGGGATTGTCCGGTGAAAACCGGAAGTTCTTAAGATTTCGTGATGGCTACCTGGTGGGAGCCTAATGATTAACATAGGCCATTTATATTCCATTAAACGACACCCCAATTTAGTGTAATCAACGACGGATAATTGAACGAAACACCATGCCGAATTTCGCAAGTATCAACGGCTGCACTCCCATGCCTGACGTGACGTCACACCAGTCTTGCAATTGTCATATCCTATGCCTCATTCCTCCGTGGGAACACAGTGCTCCCGACACACCGCAGCATTCCATATTACTCGCCACTGTAAATGTCGCGGAGAAGTGTGGAGCGTGACAACCGCACAACGAAAATACCCTTTCATTCTAAAAAAAAAATATATATCTAGCGCAGCTGCGAGGGTGAACCATGTCGTACCGCTCACGCGGAGGACAGAATTCGAAGTGCACTTCAGTTCGGCGCGTTCTTTGCCTGATGTTACCTCAGTAACTCCGCTTCCCTGAAGGTGGAAGAGGAAAACGCCGTTTATGCACGCTTGGGTTAAAATACAATTACTCCTCCAGGGAAGCACCCAAAATTCAGATTTGTCGTGGAAGATGCTCCTACAGCCATTGACAATGAGGTCTAAATGTTTTCATGAATACGAAATTTGACCGGATAATCCCTTTAAGTGATCTCCAGTATAAAGATATCACCATTGATCACTAGTATAAAATTTACTCTCCCTATTTTAACGCAAATATGTGTGTTTTGTTTTTAATTTCTTCCGACTCAAGACAAGCTTGAGTGGCTTTCCCCTCTTGATCGTCCCCATTAAAGAGAAGCTGAAGCACTTCTTTCAAAAAATGAGATAGAGGTTGAATTCTGCATTGTTTGATCCCGTAAATCTGAATAGTGCGTTCGCTTTCCCCGAAGATGTAACTAAACGCGAGAAAACACAAAAAACCTCCAACCTGTCGTAATTATAATGCAATTAAATGCAAAGGTGCAAGCGAGCTGTGTGCAACTGCAGGCTTGCCGCTCCCCCGCACTGGCACCAGTCCTGATGTCTTTTTTTTTTACCTTTTTAAAATAAGCAAGAGTCGCGTGTATAACTTTGATATGCGCTAAAGATGCGCGAGAGCAGAGATTCTTATAACTTCTTTTATAGCGGCGCGCTCCGGGAAGAAGGGACTTCAGCGGTACTTCGAAAATAATTTTCTGCTGCCTCCGTGCATGAAATTTAAAAATAATTTCGACACTGGACTTCCCGGAGGCGAAATTAAGACAATTTAAGTGTGTTTCCTCAATTTCAAAACCGTCTAAGCTTCCCTTTAAAGACGTCTTCGAGACCGCCAGAGCTGAACATCTTTCTAATTACTTCGTTAGTTCATTCGTGGTTTTGTCTATGCATTTTTAACACCTTCTACCCACCTCCTCTGCAAAGTCCTCCCGGACCCTGAGAGTATTGTTGAGGCTGTGGCGCTTATGACAGATTTTCTTCAGCCGTTTCGGTTGCTTTTCAGAACAAGTTTTAGGGGTCGGTGTTTGGTCTATGGCGACAGCGATAGCATTCTCAGTTACTGATTGAAGGTGACGTCCCAGCTTTGTGCTGTGCGAGAATTATCGACCAATGATAATCTTTAGTCGGTTCGCGAGTCCTTTTGGTGTGAGCTGCTCACTAACACACAGATGGTGAGAGGGGTCTCGCGGTATGTAATGTATTTGTCCCGAATGTACTACATACATAGGAGAATTTGAGCTATATAGAGCAGCAGAGCTTGAAATTTGCAGAGGGAGTGCTTGTTGTCGATCGCATCAAACAGGAAGTATAGCAGACCATGCTAGTTTCAGCATGCGTCCCGTATCACTTTGCCGCGGCACTCGGCTTTTAGCAGACGGCTGAGTTTATATCGTTCCGTTAACAAAAGACGTGAAAGTATTTTCTAGTTTTCTTTTTGTCTGCGGATGACGCTTCGTACCAGACAAATTATATTGTTCGCTTACGTCAGCAGACTAATCATCTGCTGACGTCTTCTTGACTCGCTCCGTAAAGTCCCGGTCACACTGCTCGTAGTTCAAGCAAAGGGCAGTGTGCAAACACCGTCTGAGGCGCGTTTCTTTCTCGAGTCTTCTCATATTGGGCCTACCAAAACTGTATCCGGACTTGTTCGAAGCACTCATATGTGTGCGCTTCGAACACGTCTGCAGATAGTTTTGGTAGGCCCAATATAAGAGTACTGTGATAAAGGAACCAATTTTGGCAGTTCACACTACTCGCGACTGCTTACGGCCGGAGTGGTTCCTGAAGCATTGACTGCTGACGACCGGCCGCTGCGCTGCCGGTCATAAGTAGTCGCCAGTGTTTTAGGCATCTGGGGTCACAAGCATAGAATTCAGAAATGTGTAAGCTTGCCTTCACTTGAAAGAACAATAAAGCAAACCTCATATGGCACATGTTGTTTCACCGTTTTAGAAATAAGACTCCACCTCCAGACATTTTGACATAATAAAACAAAAGTAAGAGACACAATTCACTCGGTCCGCATTAAGACATACTTAGAGAAATTATACAGTTTACATAAATAAATGTATGAAAGACTCCAATGGGCCTTGAAAGGGAGGGGGGGGGGGGGCGGTTGGTCGGCCGGCGAAGTCAGGTAAGGCAGACAATGGGATGTTCGCCCGTATCAGGCTCAACTGAAGTCATCTCCTTTGATCTGACTCTCCCGCATTCGTGTGAAGACAAAATGTAGCACAAAGGTCTTGCACCGCCGAAAGGGGACTTGGCTGGTGACAGGCCATCTTTGCATAGCAGCGAAGTGTAGTTCCCATCTCCGTCAAAATAATTCCATCCAAATTCGATCTGCAAGGTTTAGAAATACGACTGTTAATAAACAAAAAAGAACGGAACGCGATAACACTTGTTTGTACCTTTCACTCAGACTTGCGAACTAATCCGTTACAAGTAACGGATTACTTGTAATTTGTTACTTTTTTAAAGTAATTTTGTAATTGCCACGTTACTTGTTTGGAAGTAATTTGTAATGTAATTTCATTACAAAATATTGGTAACGGATTACTTTAATTACTCGTTACTTTTTAAAAATATGAGCACAATAAAGTAACTGAAGCAATACGAGCAGAACATTCAGCAGCGTAAAGAGAGCAAGTTCAACCAAATACAAAACATCACGACGGGGAGAATAGCCGAATAGAAAACACGATTTTTTGTATGACCAGTCACTATAACCACTAGAAAAACGGGCAAGGCATGTACAAATATATGAAAGACGAAGATCAAGTAAGACAATGCCGAGTAGGCTCTCCGTCGCCTTCCATCGTGTTTTTCTTCTTCTCCCGGGCAGGAGAAAGCTCTTCGTATTTATTTGTTTTTGTCTTTTACACCGTTTCACCCTTTCCAACTTCTTCGACGTTTCCCACCACCTGCACAGACATCAAACGCGGGTTCTTACCCCCTCGATTCGCGGGTTCACAACTCGCGTAACAAACGATGTAGCCTCGCGCGAAGGGGTCGAATTCTCTTTGTCTTTGATGTGCGCTACTTTATTCTAGCACGCTCTTGAGACGCGGCTGAAAAGCGCCCGGCGTGGGGCTAAGAGCATCGTCTTCGACGGTACGGGCGATACTTCCTTTGGTTTACTTGTCCGGGCATGGTGGTCTTGTCCACTCCTTACTTTACAGTCAAATGTAAACATAAAGGGGGGGGGGGGGAGGTTAGGGCATCTAACGAGTGCTAACACAGAGAGAGAGAGAGAGAGAACGCGTAAAAGTGGTGTGATCCTCTTATTGTTTTGAGAGACCGATAGCCACCGCTACTCTCACTCTCTATGCCCTCCCCTCCCCTGGCCTCCACAAATATTGGCATGAAAGTGAGAACCGATGAACGATCGATAACCCGTAACCGCCGCTTTTTCTCTGACTCGTCGAGTTTTCGGTCATGGAGTGTCCGTTGTTTCCATGGCCATCTCTTAATGAGATGTTCAAAATTTAGGGCATTAAAGACCGACGACCAGTTCGCGCTTTCCACTTTTCCCTCGCTTCCTCCTCTCCCCCCGCTTCTGCCTAGTTCACCATAGCCTGTTTCCTCCTCTCCCATCGTGAGGAGGATCTTCTGCCTTGCAGAATCTCGACCCTGGTCGTCGGTCTTTAGGGAGAACGGAAACTTAGTTTCATTGCATTCTTTTCTTGCCAAAAGAACACACATTGTCATCAGCAAGAACAACAAATTCTAATCTACGGAAACGCGTCAAGGTAAGCTGGGAAACCTGCATTCAGCATTGTCTATATATTGTAACGTTAGAACCAAGTTTTTTCCTTTCTTGTGCATAACAGGCGAAACACCCGAGTCAAAAGGGAGCTTTCGTAAATCGCTTCTTTAGCTCCGAATCTTGTAGCGGAGGTAGGCGCTGCTACTGAGCATTTGCACCGCTAGCTTTGTCTCCACAATTGCAGGGATCATTTCAGGAGGCCGTAAGCTAGCGCGATGGCGGGTGTGGTTCCAGCTTTCGGTGCCTTGTCAGCTTGCATGGGAACGGAGTGCACCTACACTCTTTCTCTTAAATATAATATTTTATTTTTCCAAGGACTACCATATACGGGCGTATGAGAAATGAAAAGTAGTGTTGCAGAATATTTTTGAAAAATATCAAAAATAATTCTATTGTTTTCTGGATCAGTGTACGGGAAAAGTAACGTGAAAGTAATTTGTAACGCAACGAGTAAAGTAATACGTTACTTTTCAGCGAAAGGAATTTGTAATGGTAATCCATAACATTTGAGGCTCGGTAATTTGTAATTGTAATCCATTTCATTTTTCAAGTATCGAGCACAAGTCTACTTTCACTACGCATATTCAGCAATACTGAAACTGGGTGCCAAATTTAAAAACAGGTATGTCAAGTGAGGCATAAAAGAGTAAAATTAAGCTTTACATATGAATGAGATGATTATGCACTGATCACCCCAAACAGGTTATGTTCAGAGCCAACGTAGCGAATCGGTACACGAGATTTATCGTCCACTTCAACCCCTGCTATATTATGCTGTTGTTCCCTGTTCTCGTGAATTTGACATGTCGTATTCCGAAAATACGTTCAGTATTAAAACTTCGTTAGGGGCTGAGGTGTATGAAGATGCGACCAATGAGGTCTCAGATTAATGAAGGTGAACGGAGTATAGCTGCGTTTGCGTCTTCGGGTGGCAGTCATCTCAGCTTTTTCTTCTTAGAAGTAGTTTAGATTTCAATGTCTGCTGTGTGAATCTTCCTTCCTTCGTCATTCTGCACTACCTTGGCCGACTGTTAAAGAGACGCATCACGTATGCGAGTAATAAATTATGGTGTTCTCTAGCTAGAAGAAGAACCTTAGGTGTCTACTTCTGCCGGCTCATAGCTCCAGTCCTGGACAACATGACAACTATACTTTGTTTCAACTTATCTGCGAGCGAAGCCAAAGCTAGAAGCGCGAGACCAGCGCTTTTTGCGTTTCTGCCCAGCTCGCGAGCTCGAGCAAAGCCTGAACGCACGGAGCTTTCGTGCTCGCGCTTCCAGCTTTGCCTACGCTCGCACATAAGGTGAAACGAAGTATAGGCTGAAGAGGCAGCGGTGGCTCCAGAGTAGACTGTGTGAATGTTGTTGGGCGGCCCTAACAGAGTGGTGACAACTCTGGCGTCTGGTAACGAAGCCGCCATCTTGTCTCTAGTACTTTTTGAGCTCATTACGCTGTTATTGTCGCCGCATTACCACTCGTGAATAGGCGCCGGGTAACCGCAAAAACACGCAGCGTTATAAGTTCCATCAAGTATGCATTTGTTTTCGGTGCCGGTCAGGAGGGAGGAGACATAATGGTGGCTGCAGTCGGGAAAAGGCGGCACTGTCCCTCCCAAAGGATGTCGCCACTCTTGCAAGGCACATCCAGCAAGCAACATTGAGACACTGTACTCCCGTGCCGTCCAAAACTGTTGCTCTACGGCGATAGCTTTGCGGGCAATACTTTGCAGAAATTTCGGCGGAGGAATCGTTGGCCGAGTGGTCTACCGCGTCTCAACTCGAAGCGTGGAGCAAAAGCTTGCGCTGCAGAATCTCCTGAGTTCCTGCCCGTTCCGATCTGAATGAGTTTCGTACCGGCACGTGTTCGTGTAATCGCTACTGCGTGATGCACGTTAAAAACCCCAGGTCTGCGGTTTACTGCACTGGCTAAATTTCTCATCTTCAGCGAAGAGACAAGTCACCCTTTGCGGCGTACTAGTATCAAGGCTACACTTAAAAAAAAAAGGAGTCGAGGAGTGTCCACTTGACTTTTTTTTTTTTTGAGTGTCTGGGTTGTCGCAAACCATATTCTCTATGGGGAGTAACGGTTACTCTTCAACGACGAGTGTACGTTTAACTCTCCCATACGAGTGTTCCCTTATCGTTTCTAAAGAGAGTCATGAGTGTTTCTGGGCTGCAGGCAGAGAAGTTAGGAAAACTAATTTTAAAACGAATGAACAGATTTCAGTATTGCGTCATGTGGCGGTCTCTGAAGCTCCGTTGGAATGCCGTCAGGTCATGAGTTCCTAAGAAGCAGCGCCAGGTCGCGGCATTATGGCTCTCTCGTAGAGCTACTTAGTCTTGAATGTTACTTGGCCGAGAACGCTCATAAGCTGAAACTGCAGTCAGAGCTGCAAGCGAGAGCTAGCCCGCGGTCCTGGTTTTGAGACATGCATTTCTAGCGCAAGCGCTCGATCGTTCTGCGGAACAGCGCTTCTAAGCAGCGACCTCGAGCTCTCGTGGTTGTGGCATTGGTTGCAGTCTCAGCTCCACAGTGCTTCTGCAACGTGCATTCCACCCCATCGAGATCGCCGTTCTTTGCAGACGTTAGGTAGGAGCTTGACCTGAGGATGCGGGGATCTCTGTCAGGCCACCCATACGCCATTGCTGGGTACTGACGGTTATTTCTACTTAATGGTTCCCTCGAGCCACTGCTTCTGCGGTATGAAACTAACGCGGTGAAAAGAAGGCTCGTGGCACATAAAATACCGGCATGGTCGCCAATGATGCTATGGTCATGCTATGTATAGGGTATAGGGTGTACAGTGCTGAGATATCACTACTAGGCGAGAATGTCACGCGTTGACGCCACAAAGTGGCAAGGCTCGCAACTACAGTACCCTTGACCGTGCGAGAACTATTGATGTCACGAGCGCGATACGCACTGCTGTTTTTCGCTGGCCGACTTGGGTAGAGAACACGCGCTCACGTCATTTCATTTCCATACCCCTTTAAAAGATAGCAAACAGCTCACTAAATGCCCTTAGTTAATACCAGTGCACTCATCTGCAAGACAATAGACCATTTGCGAATATCCCAGGTGCCATTCATAGGATATGCTCCAATAGTTGCCTTTGACTTGCTTCCTTGCCGATTGAACAAGAGTCCCAACCGAACACTTGGGCAGCACTCATTCTAGCTCGCTCAGCCGCAACCACCTAAGACCGTTCGTATCCATTTTGGTATGAACACCCGTAGTGGAACTCCTGCGCCAATTGCGCCAGGTCTGCGCCGAAGGGGAGCTGTTCCCGAAAAGGAAACTGAAAGTGTCTGGCACATGTCATTGTTGGCGATGCCACTGATAATGAAGAAAGTGCCGTTTTTTGTGCTTTTTTTATGCCTAAGTACAATGTGCAAAGAGTAGGGCGGCGAGAATAGTATCATTTTTTTAATAATGCGTTATATGATATTCGCTTCCAAATGAACTGCGATATTCCTACTTTTCGTCCAGTTGATCGCGGCGAGTTAGCCCCCTTGAGTGCGCTTCTCCTCAAGCCAAGATGCACTGCGGAGAAACAATTCCCGCGGAGCGGACACAGCGATCTCGCGACTCGCTTCGCCGCAGCGCAGCCGTGCGCTTAGGGAAAATACACACCTTCAAACTAGTACGGTGCACGCGCGCTGTGATCGTTGATATTACACTGCAGTAAAAGTTTCAACATTTAGCTGTGGCTATTTTGCGAGTGCATATGTTAGGCAGAGATGTTCTAAAAACCTGAATTCATTTTTTTTTTTTTAAATTGAGTTGAAGAAAATATTTTTATATAGGAAGATTTATAAATCCCCTCAATAGTATGGCTGGGCTCCTTTATATGTTTAATTTTATGTTAGATCTGTCATTTACTTGCCATCCGAATATAGGTACTAGACTTTCTGAGGCTACGGTCTATAAATATAGCTGAATCAAATTTAACAGAGCTCATGAGTGGGCAATTAGGAACAACTTTTGGGAGGCCAGCTGAATTTTTGATTAAGCACGGTGTAACAGTAGTAAAAGGCACGGAGAAAGGCGCAAAATCTCTTCAATATTCAATTCAAATATATTCGGCCAAAACCACTATACACTATAAATTTGCTTTGAATTCAAAATATATTATTTGCACATGCCTAACGAAGAGTTAACGGCTTTTGTGCGAACGGTTCTCACATCGATCGCAATGTATAGCTAGCACTACTCGTTGGGATCGGTTAGAGTAGCTATGTGCTACGCTTAGCTGCTCTATGAACAGCAGCAGGTTAAGTACGAGCGAGGGCAGTGTGAGACACATTCGACACAAAAGTGTCCGTTTGATTTCGAACTCGCGAATATTACGTCACTCTGATACAAACCCTCTACAAAGTAGCTAAAAACATATTTTTACGTCAAACAGAAACCGAGGACGCCACGGTACTCCTAAAAGGTGCATTGAGACATCTACGAAATTGCCGGCGTATGATTGTACAATAAATAAATAAATGTATGTACAGGCCAAGTCTTTCTGTAGGCATAACACTTTAGTCTCCCAACACTCCAACAACTGCAGTTTTTTTCTATAGGCTAACTTTCGAAGAGATTGTATAAAACTTTCTGACATGAAAGCTCAAAATTGTCTGCTCTAAAAGTGGGAATCTCTGCTCCAAAACCCGTTTTTCCCTGCTACAAGAGCTCCTCCAAATCACCGCTTGTCAGTTTCACCGCTGGAACACCTAAAAGAAAGATGAACCACATATATACTCTCTCTCTCATTTGTTCGCACTGGCAGCCATAAGGGGCGGCATTTATTAATGGCAGGCAATCCCCAAGTTTCCACCCCCCCCCCCCCTTCCAGTGGCATCGGAACAAGGGGGCAAGGGGAGGGGGCAGTTGCCCCCCCCCCCTTTCTCTCTTACATTTGAAACAATTGTAGCAGAAAATTTGGGAGAGGGGGACCTTCCAAGCACTACCAACTCAGCTGGCCCCTGCCCATAGCGGTGAAAGACATAGTCTAGCCTGGGAGGTAGGATGAATGCAATTTCGTAACATCTGAATTGGTCCAAGTGGGATACAATATGTTAGGAATAAATTAAAAGAGATTGAGGAACCATTATTTCCTCCTTTTAAGTAGGCGGTATTTTGGTCCCTGTTCTCGTAATGTGACGTAGGCCTTGTACACACACCGGTAAGGCACGTAGGGGTCTGTTGATATATTTATGTCAGAACTGCTGGAGCCTCCTGCAATACAATCGTGTTAGTTTAATACATTCAACAAGGGTGGCAGCGGCTTTCAGTCCCTGTCTGCTCTCCCCATTGCAAAGCAAAGAAAGTCAGGGCTAAGGTCTTAAGAGACTGGAAGATGTTCCATGTCTTACCTTCTCGACAAGACAAGCTGCAGAGTCCCTCATGAGGGCTGCAAGGCTCTTGATGACATCCATGACAGGAGCTGCAAGAACAACAGTTTACCTTGTTTAGTAAACAAAAATGATCACCAGCAGTCATAACGTAATCAATAAATTGGTCATATGCAGCAGATAGACTGTCTCCCCAACTGGCACAAGTTCCTGGACTCTTGGCAATCCTAACTGAGGATAGTTAGAGATAATCGGGTCCTTATGTGACTTTGGTATAGGAAACTTTATCAAGTTAAGATAGCTTTCTCCAGCATTCTCTTATTTCGCCCTACCTGTGTCAAAAAAGTTTCCGAATGCTGCTGATAACTCTCGAGGCCACCAGCTTAATATACCTGTTGCAAAACGTACAGCGCCACGACGGCACAGAATTTTGGGAACCCACGGTACAGATCACGCGCTTTCTCGTTGCGCGTCCGCGACTTCGCGCGCGTCCCGGCAGCTGCCGCCAGCAGCCGTTGCAGTCATCCACCATCCCGCCCATCCGCCGAGTCTTACGTCGGTGTCGGCGTACCGTATCTGTGGCAGCATAAAGGAATCGCGACAGGTGAACTTATTTCATTACGTTATTCATCGTAACACACCTTCACGTATTGAAGTGTCACCGCAACCGTGGCAGATTTCGACCAGGTTCGACAAAGCGTTGGGGCAGCAGACGACAGAGCCGGTACAAAGGAGAGGGATGAGAAAGGGGCAGCCGTTGACTCGTCGCTCGTCTGACTCGGCTGCTCGAACGTTGTTGCCGTGGAAACCTGCGCCTGCTCGCGTATGCCAAGTGGTAGCAGGATGAGAGACGTTGGGAGTAGCGTACCGAGGACTCCCGGCGCGCGCGGGCTTTTGGGATTTTGGCGGAGGGTCTATTGTGCTGTCAGCTTCCACTAAAACTAGGAGGTGATTCAATAGACTATAGAAGTGACTTTTTTTCGTCTTTATCTTTAAATGGAACAACTGGATGTAAATAAAGCAGAGGACATGTTTGGGTCTATGCTCCATGTTCTAGATTCCTGCATACAACTTAGTTTTCATTTTCTTATTCAAAACAAGGGCTAAACTTTGCAAGATATATAATACATAAATAAAACTTAGAGGTTTATGTGCCAAAACAACCAAGGGCATCTGGCATGCACCAGCCGGGGGAGGGTTAATTTAGGCCACTTGGGGATGGATGTGCAACCTAAATCTAAGTTAAATTGCGCTTTTCCCCAATAAGCCTGTCATAAAAATACTGAAACCAAGTAACCAAATGAGTGACAGGTGGATGCGCAATCGATAAATAAAAAAGCTAATTGGTACTCCTAATATTGATATTATCACTGAAGGACAATGGAAACAGTGGAGACAGTGCTCAGAAGTAAGGGGGCTGCAGGCTGCAGGGGGAGGGGGAGGGTCTCAGATCTTCCTTCAATTTTGACAGGTGATCTGTTTGGCACAACTAAACTCAATTTAGTGTACATCTAGACGGAGCCTTATCTCCTCAACCTCTCCCCCACTTTCCTTTCGAAGATCCCCCTCCACTTATGAGAGGCTTTAAAGGGATCCTAAACTGACATTTGGATTTCAAGGGATGCTAGAAACTCCGAAACGTCGCTCATGCAGCAATATCTCGAAAGGATGACCATATTTTTGAAAAAAGAAAGGCACGATTGAGCTCTAACTCCTCTCTTCACTTCACGTCACACCCTTGGAAGGCCCTCAACTGCCCGATTGCGGGCAGTGCGTGCAGCAAGGAGGTCAAGCGAAGCGCAGAAGAAGCGAGGGTCATCACGCCCCATGCTGGCTGTGAGCTTCGCTCCATCGCGCCTTTCTTCAGATAATGCAGCCACCCGCCTTGTGATCCTGACTTGTTTGGTGAAATGCAGATTTCGGTTCAGCATTCTTTTAAGTGCTGGGTGATACTTGGTAAGATGAATATAACAGTATATGTAGGACTGATTCTGAAAAAATAATTAAGAACAGATATGAAGTGCCACGAGGCCAAAAAGCGTCTGCTGTTTACGAGCAAGAGATTATCGCTGCCTCCACTGCAGCCAGAAAGCAAGAAGGCTTTATTGTTGCTCTAACTTCCGGGCTCTGATTCTGATATTTAAAAATCTTTGCCGTAATGGGTTTTTCATACCCGTAATAAGTGTGTGAAGTCTTGGTCATGCTAACAAAGTAAGGGCACAAAACGTGTGTGCGCAAAGATTGGCAAACATTGGCCTACGATGTGTGTCTGCGGTTGCGTAAGCTTCGCATGGTAGGACGTTATGCTTTGCATGGTAGATGTTAGGCTTTGCGTGATGGTATGTTATGCTCTATGTGGTACTGTATGCTTTTGAAGTGTAGTATGCGAGTATGTAGTAAGTAGTACATAAAGTGCAGTGTGCGAAATCCGATGTGAGTCTGCAATTGTGGACACACATCCTATGTTAGTTTTTGCCAATATTTGTGCGCATATTTATTTACTTACTTATTTCAAATACTGCCAACCCTTGCAGGTTGATTTGCTTCTGTACCCTTCAGCGTTTTCAGCGTGAGCAAGGCTAGAGAGCCTTCATGTGCGCTCTGCTAGGGTGATGCCACCCTTCGTAATACCGCTTGCCGACAAACCAGCAGCCATTTTGGTTCTCGGCGATAATCCGTGGGGCTTATAACCCTCCCGGAAACAGGCACCTTAACGCATAAGTTCGGAGCAGCGTTGTGAAACCCACAGGGGGAGGATTAGCATTTTCCCCCTCGGATGGGAGGACCGATGGACACAAAGGCCACTTTCCGGCGCACGGGGAAACATTGAGAGGAACAAAATGGCGCTGGAAGAGGGAGTGGGAAAGGGAAACAGGCAGTTGGCATCACTCTATGCGAAGCGCACATGAAGGCACCCAACCAAGGCTTTGCAAATCTTCTGTATGCCCGCATACGTTCGGCATTCGTCTGCCTTGTAGGAGCCATAGCAATGCAACATTCTACTCTGCCCGCTCTTCATATAGGCTGAGAATGTGGGTGGCACTGGGTGCCCTGTGATCGAATTTGCCTCGCATGGTTATAACAAGATGTCAGGCCACATGTGCCTTGATTTAACATATACACAAGACATCATACATATTCCATCCGTTGAAACATCTGTTGCAAAAGACACAAATAGGCCAGCTGCACTTGGCTACCAATCTCTTGATCCCTGGCTTGAATCTTGTTGGGGTGAGACTCTAAATGCTATTAAGTAATTCCAGTGTATTTATTATTAATTATGTACTTTTACATAACCTTGAGCTGTGAATGGTCGAACATTACATTAGAGTCTAGCGTTACAGATTTTTTTACATGAGCCAGCCCTAAAACACGTTCTGTGTTACAAAGAAAACTCACTCTCACAGGGGAGGGCAAAGTAGAATAAACTTCATGAAGAAAGGAAAACGGTTATATGATGTTGGGCACATGAGGTAACTAAGGCACGAGAACAAGTTAAATATGCCGATATTCAATACACAAATTGGGAGATAAGAGAAAACAAATGCAAAACAATTTGATTCAAGCAAGTGGAGTTGCACAGATGTAATGAGAGATCTGAAACAACAAGAAAAAAATGAAAAACGGGAAAGTGTCATTTATGTAAACAGGGAGCTCGTAATACAGCCCGCCGATATTTCGGACCCAGAAGTTTCAGACAAACCCTTTAATTCCGGCTTTTCGTACGGGACCATCGCACCCCCCATAGAGTTATTGTACAACATTGACTGAAGGTCCGGACTTCGTACATCTGACATAATTTTCATTATTTCTGGCATTTACACCTACAAAACCGCTGCCATGAGCTCAAGCCCCGCCATTTCGGTTGTTTTGGTTTTGGCTTGTAGCCCCATCCTATGTTAGAAAGAAGCTGGATGAGGCTATAGTCGGATGTTCCAGTTCCTCTAGAGCAAACATGGGCACCGCCTGGCCGATCTATGTTTCTTTTCATGCTCTTGTGTTTCTAGTGCGATTGCAAGAATTGATGCATGTCATTATCCACACGTTCTTCCAATGCGAGTGCTTTCCGCCGATAAGGTTAGTAGCAAAGCGAACTCGTCGGCTGAATGTCAGCTCCAAATGGTTAAAATGGTGCTATCGTCATGGTGACAGAACCCAGAGAATGCAGGCAAAAGACGACACATGCACAAACAGGTCTCGAGCTTTTCGTGTATGTGTCATTCTTTTGCCCGCGGTCTGTGGGTTTTCTCACTACGTTTAATTTCCGTCAGCTCGCCTATGTTCATCTTTGCTGCATGCTGCAACGAAGGCCTCAGGAAGGTGCATCACTGCGATCATCAAACAAGTGGAAAGTGACCAATATAAAGTGAAAGCTGCACGGGAACATAATATTGACATCAAACAAGTGATAAGTGGCCAATACCAAGCGGAGGTTGCACAAACATTTCATATTTTGGTTGAAATACTTTTTTTTTAACTACGTATTTGATTATCCTGGCGGTTTCGAGGTCCCCTTCGAGTGTTAAACATTGGTCGACTATTGTAAATTTATGAACAACTGGCGCTGTCAATACAGGTACATATTTGCCAATCCAATATTGAATTTAAAAGTATGCAAAGATATGTCACCTTATATAGGAGTTTCTATTTACATATACAGGGGACCTACAGCTCTGCGTCAAAGTGGCAGCTCCAGCCCTGCGCTTGTTTTCCCTTGGGACATGTTGCACCTTGTCTCCTTTGCTTTCGAAGAACTTGGGCACTTCCACCTCAACATGAATTCCAGTTATTCTGGAGAATTCATTCAGGACCTGTGAAGTACTCATAAAAACAGAATAAATTAGAGGTAGTCGCCTAAATTTTTTAAGCTTTATTATTATCCAGCAGATTTTTAAATGTTGCCATAATTACCTTATTGGCATGAGTGACTCCTGGTTTGTTATTTTGTTCACTAAAAGATAAACATCAATGAGACGTTGATACTCAGCCACAGTAAATAAAAGTAAACACAAGAGCTGGGACTATGCCATGAGTACAGTAGCCTCCTGTCATTGCTGTTAGTAAATCATTATTATTTCATTCGTGTCAAGCTATTTATATAGTTCAGGAATCAAAACCAACAAAAAGATAAACTATTTTTCATAAATATTCATTCAACAATTGGAAACACTGTAGATGTTTTAATAAAACTTGGGAATTAATGCAGCTTGTTTTGGCGACCAGGAATATATTTGCCTAGCCCATCTTGATGTCGATATGCTTTGATCATAACCTAATATTTCAAAATTAGTCAGTGAACAGGAAAGCTGTCTACTGTCAACCTATACTGAAGTCCATTTTTGATGTTGACGAGAAAAATAGTCAGTTATGACACCTGCATGTTTGTTAGTGCTACGATGCATGTAAAAGCCTTCAAGACATGCATGACGGATGTGTGGCTACTTATACATCATAATTAAGGTTCAGTGTTTCCTGAATATATTTTTCGTAAAATTCGGTGGGTTTTTTCGGAGTTTATATTTTATAAAAATATTCTGCGTTTATCGGAGTGTATTTCTACTAAATGTCCAGTATAACATCCAAAATGTTGACTACAAATGAATAATAGATGGTCAAATCAAAGTGTTTCTGTTTCCAAAAGTCATTGTCACAGGTAGCGCAAAAATGCGCATATTGCGTGTGACAGTGCAGAGAGTATTCATGTCGAAAGTTTAAATCCAAAAACAGAGAACCCAAGTCATAATCAAGCCAGCAGCTTGATAAATATAAAAATAATCAATTGAATAAATTAGGCATAAGGATAACTTGCAAAACAAATAATGGATTTCACAAAACAAGGTAGGAGCAAAATGCAAGATGGCCATATACTGTAAAACCCTCAATGTTCGCGAGCCCTTAATTTTCGCAAATATCGCGAATTGAAAAATTCGCGAAATTTAAGGGCACGCGAAAATTTCGGTCCTTAAGAGTTTCAATGCAGGCGTATGGAACTCGCGAAATTTAATTGCCGCGATTATGTCCTCTTTGACCGATTCGCGAAATGTAGGGGCAGCGAAAATAAAGGGTTTTACAGTATTTTATAAAGGAAGCGGGATTACCTTATCGCAGGCAAAGCCCGCTTCCTCCTTTCCTACCCGCGAGCATTACCTGTGCTAAGGCAGCCAAGACAGTCCATGGCGAGGAGCAGAAGTGAAGAGCAACGGCAAGGGTCGTAACACCACATACTAGACCTTTCTTTTAAAAAAATGTTGCTATCCCATCAAGATACTACTGTATGTACAAGTGATGTTTTTGTGTTTGTAGCATCCCGTGGAGGCATTTTTACTGCCTTGTTTTGTGAAATTCTAATTTCTGTCCAGTATCACTTTAAACAGGCATTCTCAGCTCGCCTGCATCAGGCTGGCAAGTTTTATACAATTCATTGAAACAGCTTCCTGATGTCATACGTCTTCCTTCAGGTCCAGCGCAGGGTACATTTCTGAGACCTCATCCACCGTGCGGGGTTTCTCGAGTATCCATTCACGTCGTTTGCTGAATGTGCGCGGTTCATGGCATCCGAGACCATTGCCTGGTTTTTTGACTCCGGCGGGTTTCCTGATCTCTTTCTTGAGGAACTCCACATGTGCTTCAATAGAAGCCTCGTCCTCCTCGATGGCATAAGATGGCAGCTATAACAAAAACGTTAAAATGCTTGAAGTTTCAAAAGCAGAATATAGATTTAGTTTCTCTTTCATGCACTCACTAAGCAGTGGTGCTATGGGATGGTTTGATGAGTCAGGGGTTTACAAGTGGTATGCTATCGGTGACCATGTTGTTGATTCATTTCCATCATTCGTTCTCTATTTTTGCAAGTAACCGATTATTCGTTAGCACCTTTTTTGGTGTTCGTGAATTTCAGGAGCACGAGTGGCTCCATCAATGCTGGAACTCAGAATGCATGATTGGGAGACATATTTAGATTAGATCCCGTAAACCCATGTTTATAATGTCGTTTCTTTTTTCTTTTTTTTTTTGCAGTCACCCCATCAGCACCCGCCGGAGGCAGTTTTTCTATGATCGCCGAGCTCATTTGTCCGTGAGAGAATGTGCTGTCCCCTGACTCACTGCCTCACCTTAAAGGGGCACTGACACGTCAAAATCATATTTTTTTTTATTATCCGAAACGATTGAAAACGGTGCCGGGACATTACCCTCAAAATTCGAAACTTGGGAATTCAGTATTTGTGAATTAAAAAAACAATTTCCAAATGGCGAATTTGAAGTTCCCGCGCGATCCCCGCCAGTGCAGTCAGTCAAATTTTGCGGTCTCCTGCGACTCGACTTTCTCCCGGACCTCCGCTGACCCGACGCGAGGAGGAGGCGACATGGCGCGTGGGAAAAAACCGGTTTCTTCGCCAACTGGCCGATCTGCTCGAGCGCCGCCAAGTTTTCTGAGGGAGGACACAAATCTAGGAGGGGACATCTCACCGAACTCTGATTTTTGCTATTTCAAAAAGAGGGGCCGTAGTGCGTTCGCAATTGCGTTAAAAAAACATGTTTTACGATTGCCGTTATTAAATGTTATAGAAATGTCGCCTACAAAGCTTCTAAATTTCCTGATTTTTGACGTCACCGATCAAAAGAAGCGAGGAGGTAGCGGCGGGAGATTTAAACACCAAAAATAAAAAGGCGCGCGCGCGCGCGGGGAAATTTTTTTTCGCGATGCGGTTTTTTTTTCGTGTCTATGACTACAACTTGCGTCGTTTTAGACAATAAAACAAGATACGACCTTTGGGGTGTCAGTGCCCCTTTAACTTTGAATAATAGCTGGCGTAAATACAAATCGAGTACCAGCTGACGCACTTTTATGTCGCGGACTGCTCCAACAGAAGTCATCAATCATGACGCAAACTAAAGGGAAAACTGCCTCTGCCCATAGGAAAGGATAGGTAAAATTTCATCAACATGTATTGCTAAGACATTTCAAACCAGAAGTATGTCACACGAAACCACCTTAGATGACACTGCAGAAAGTAGCACATTGCATATTTTTTATTGGAGGGCTACTGCTCAGGTAAAGCTCCATGCCATTTGTTGACATAGTAATTATTCAAACTTGCACTTAAGATTTTTTTTTTTTAATTCAGCTGTCATGACCTCTTGTGTCATCATGAATCAAATTTTGTGATATCGCTCACTTGTAGGCAGATCATGTTTTTACGATTATTCTTTTCTGTTGCTAAGGGGATAGATTAGAGAAAACTTCAACCTGATAGAGGAAGAGAAGCAAAGCATGCGAGAAGGTAAACACAGTACACAAAAACGTGGGATGTTGCAGGCAATTTGTGTACCCTACATTTAGTAAGACCAGCTTGCCTGCTCTTTTGCTTTTCTAGAAATGTAAATTTCTAGACAAAATTTGTGTACTTTATTCACGAGTGAAAGTTAATTTTTCAGTGACACTCAGAATGAAATGAAATTTGAACTTCTTGATGAAGCGGCCCTTTATAGGAATGTTAGCAAGTACTGCACCTGCTCATGTGCAAAACATCAATACGCGGTTTACATAAGTGAAATTGAGAGCCATATTTTATCTAGAATTTTAGCTGCGTCTTCAGCAATAGCCGACAGAAATTCTGCTTACAGTTGTTGCAACACAGTGCTGGGTCAGGCCGCGTGCCGTGCTTTTGCTGGTGGAGCGGGCGACTTTAGCGAAGTTTGCCTGCTCCTCCGCGACTTCTCTGATGTTTACCATCCTTTTCCGCTGGTTTTTTGTCTGGTTCTTTAGGGCCTCCTTTCATGAGCCTTGAAAGCATGATCATAATCGAAATACGGTTTTCGGTACAACAACTTCAATCAACTCCCAAAATTTGGAGATTATGAGTGATTCCACGTCAAAAAGCACTAATACGGCTCTACATATTTGGCTTTGCAAAATGTGGAATATTTTTTATGCAACATTGCTTTAAACATGAGCCGAAACGGAAACATCGGTTCCGACGGGCAACGTTGATTGAGGTGGCGGGGACATAACTAAACACGTGGTACAAGTCATCACATGATTCTACACATGGGACTACACGGACAGCCGAGAGTGAGTGTCATCTGTTCTGCCTACGACGGCGTCTGCACCACTGCGGCCATAAGACTACGCTTAATCGGAAATAATGTCAAGTTTTCTCAAATGAATATCTCGTAAGCATTAGTATGGTGAAGTCTGTTAAATAGCAGACAAATAAGCAACAGAGTATGCGCAAGAGTGCAAACCAAGCATTCATATTGTAACAAAGTTAAAGCAGATCAAACTGAGAAGCACGGGGAGCACAGTAGTGCATCCGTGTACTGCTGATCATGTGGGCATCGCTGAGCCAACATTGGGAGGAGGCGCTGCTGACGTGAATGGAGGCGAGATTTGTCCGGAGAAGTAACAGCAAACAAAACATGGATGTGACGTAGTGGCTCAACGTTGGCTGCACCAGCACCGCAGTAGTGACTGGGCTGTTGATTGTGCTTCTATTGTCCGCTAGAATAGAGTTAGTAGAGTTCAGCGACATGGCTCGTACCAAAATTTGCTGGCCCGTTTCTTATGAATTTAGATGGAACTCGATTGACAATTCACTCTACGTTGGTCGTAATTAATATTTGACGTGTGGCCTTTTTAGATAATACTTAACAGGCCCAAGTCATTTCTCAATCAAGAAAATGAAGTGTAGTTACCCCTGAAAACTTATGCACGATCGAAATATAATTTTTATTACCATATCCTTTGTATAAACCAGAAATGTACTTACAATGCCACAGCCTGGTAGATCCCCCAACTGCCCATACTTGAAGACGAGTTGCCTGGCAGCTTCACTGTACAAGTCCCGTTTTGCAGGATACCTGAAGAATCATAGATGGTATTGCGAATTAAGACAGTCAGCCAAATCCAAAAGATTTTCTGCTGAATTCACAAAGCTCATTCCAATTGAGGCGCCCCTCCACTTCCTCGAGGAAGGCGTGAGGGCCGGCGCTGGCCAATCGTGACGACGGATAGGCGGCCGCGATTGGCCAGCGCCGGCCCTCACGCCTTCCCCGAGGAGGGGCGCCTCAATTGAAGTGAGGTTTGTGAATTCGGCAGTTAGTATCTATTGTCGAACAAGGTGACTTACACGTCATACTTGCACAGGTCGGCGTCCAGCCAGCGAATTACACGGTGGCGCAGCTGGTTGGGTACTTTCCCTTTCTCGGCTTTCGCAATCAGCTTCTTCAAGTCAATCGTAGGCTCCGGCAAAGTGTATGCCGTCGCGATTTCAGTGCACAGGGCTGGCAAGCTAAATAATGGCAATCGAAAAAACAATTCTTACAATAAATTTGCACGCACATATATTGTGTGCCACCTTTATTCTGTGCAGGTGCATATTCATGTCAAAACATTGTAGCGGATGTTTAGATTAATGGTTAAAGCTATGCATCTACGTCTGCTTGTCCTGATCATGGTGACTAAGCTCCAACATTTCTCAACTTTTTCCTGCAAGGCATTCACCTTGGCTGCAAGCTCCACATTGCATTTCAGTAATAATGTATGCATTGTGTGCTTGCAATCTAACAGAAAACTAAGCACGTTCTTAATCTTGCTACCTATATCACACAAAGCAAATGAAGAACATACCTGACAGCAGAAAGTGGTGTCGCGGGCAGAGGTGCAGTTGATGTCGAGGGAAGTACTTCAACAGGCTCTTCCACGATCAAGTTGAGCTTGTCATGCATCTTTATAGTGTAATCTTGATCCACATCAACACATTCCTCGTAAGTTGAACTATAGACGTGAAAAAGAACATCATGTACAACGTGAAAGATCTCGATATAGTGACGTGAATTCGCAGACATCTTGAATTGCTTAGCGGAGCTTATCTCGCACAAGATGCCACATTCTTTATTTCTCTTGATGAGAAATAAAAAGTTTGAATTTGAGATTTGAAGATGTACTTGAGTGCTCTAGCAAAACTCTACTAATGTAATTGTTAAAGGGACTTTAAGAATGTTTTTGAAATGCTCGCCTTGTGTGAATCCCGGACAAAAGCTCACCGGACAAGTACTTACCACTTTTCTCACGAACTCGAACAAATGCTCACCATTTTAGGATTGTACCTGAACAAAGGCTTCATGAGGGACAAGAGTTTGGTCAGCAGTCTTCGCCTGAGGACCGATTTGATGTTTCTGGGCGTCCCAAAGTCCGACCAGAAATTTTGAGATTTCACTATCATTTTCTAGCGTTTAAAAAACGCAATTGAAAAGCGAGCTAAAGTAGGGCCAATTTCAAGAAGAGCACCTTATGAGCAGCAACGATGACAAGTGCGTGGCAATGTGAATAGATAATCTATTCTACTTGCAATTGCAACTCAAATAGCTAACCTGAATAGCAATTTCCCATTCGCATAAATCAAATTATTTTAAACAGTGTGACAACAAGCCCGCACCTGGGCCATTCCGTTCAGCTTAATTTGTGGCACAATCCTGTGTTTGCCTTAGCTAATTACACAATCCTATCAATCAAAATATTAATTTATTTAAAATTAGATGGTACTTGAATGGAACGATCTTGTGTTCACCTGCTACAGTCTTTCGCCTGATGAGCTTTTGACCGGGTCTGTGAAAATGCTGGCGAGATTTTGTCCGGTGAGCTTTTGCCCGGCTACCGCGTTATGAATAGGGTGACCCAAGTCACCAGGCTCGATCTCAAATGGACGGTAAAAAACAACGCCTGCACGTAGCAATCTCAGCTTTTCGTAAAATGTGTATATCACAGGTCGGTTTTTTCTTGTAAAATTACAAAGCGAAGCTCTCTTTCTGTGAAAAATAAGGCCAAGAAACATGCCAGGGTCTACGGCGGGCGGCGACGCGGACGACCAAGCCCAGGAGAGGGGTGTGTTTGGCGTTCGTGTTGATAGATTGCGTCGGGAGCAGCGTCCGAAGGTGCAGCCGTCCAGCTATGGTGCCTGGATCGCGTCTCCGACTGGTGTGTTTAGCGTCCTATCCCACCCATACATCAAAAGTGGTCCCGAAGTGGCAACAAATGACGTCACACAAGCCGGAGCGTCATGCTGTAGCCTGTCGCGATCCTGGCGGTTGGCCGTAGAAATGCTGGCGAAAAGCACGAGCGAACGTGAGTGTCGCTGTCATCACGGCGTCCAAGGCGTCCCAACTTCCAGCTGCTGTACTTCCGTGGACTGTCACAGTGGAGAGCGACCTGCAGCAGAACAGGCGTCTGCCATACTGTTAGGACGCCGCCAGGATCCCGACCGGCGACAACATGACACTTGTGTGACGTCATCAGGCGGAAATCGAGGGACCACTTTTTTGGCCGCTGTAAACACACCAGTCGGAGACGCGCTCCAGGCACCATAGTCCAGCGAAAGAAAGCAGACGACACGCAGACGAAATCCGTTGGCAGCAAAAGCGCCGTCGTTATGCAGACGCGCTATTTTTACTTTAGGTTTTTTTTTTATTCTCCACATTTACTTTTTAACCAAAGGTGCATTTAAAAAAAAGATTATATACATTTTAATAAACCACGGCGGTCGCTAGCCGTCGCGATGAGGAGGTAGTGCCATCTACAAATACAAACGCGAAACACACCCCGCTACTGGACTTGGTCGTCTGCGTCGCCACTCGCCGTAGGCCCTGACAAGTTTCTTGGCCCTATTGTTTTACAGAAAGAGAGCTACGCTTATAAAATTTTACAAAAAAAAAACAACTGACCTGTAAAACATACTTTGACGAAAAGTTTAGATTGCTACGTGCATGCGTTTATTTCTACGGTTCATTTTAGATCGAGCTTGGTGACTTGGATCACCCTATATATAGGATTCTTTCATGCGAATTTAATTGGCAAATTTGTTGTTCAGTGTTTGTACAATGACACAAGCTTCTATGCTTTAAGGATTTGGTGGTGTCAAACGAGTCCCCCAAATGCTTCTCCTCGGCACTCGTCAGACAGCTCATAACAAAATGGCCACGGCAATACCAATTGGTTGGGGCTCGTTGGTACATATCGATTAAAAGGTTGAAAGGCGCGAACTGAAACAGGACGGAAAAAGACACACGTACGACAGGGACTAGCGTCGTACGATTGTCTTTTTTCGTCCTTTTTCAGTTCGCGCCTTTTAACCTTCTAATAGAAATACCAACAGTTACCAATCAATGAAAACACTCTAGAGAAAATATTCGAAGTAAACAACAAAATTGAGGCCACGACGAACGCTTGTCCAACGCTCTACTTAATTGTTTTAGTTTTTGCTTTAAAAATTCCGTCTGCAAACGCCAGCACGTGCTGCGCGCCTACCTACAATACATGCATGCAACTTGATGCTTGTATATAAATTAGCAGAGCATCTATTGACCCTAGGACAACAAGAATTTAAAAAAAGCACTGACAGGTCAAAATATTTTTTTTTTGTATTATCCAAAATGACTAAACACGGTGAGTGGACATTACTCTCGAAATCCAAAAAAATGGAAACCTAAAATTCGTGAAAAAAAAAAAAAAGACAAGTTTCCAAATTATGTTGTATTACACCTGAGACTGCGGTGGGTGAAATCGGAAGAACTTTCAGTAGAAGGAACAGACACAGAGAACGTCTCAAACTCAGCTAACTGGTTTATTTCTCAAACAGCCTTTAAGTACCCACGGAACTTCTTCCCAACCACACTCTACAGATAAACTCCTTTGTTGCAGACATTTCGAACCGGATGGAACACGCACAAACGATGCAAAACAACCCCACACAGCGGAACATCGCAGTGACCTTGAGAGAGATAAGTCCCGAATAATCCTAACAGTCGCGTCAAAGCGCACACACCCAAAAAAAACACACAGACAGATGGCCTCTAAACACACACACAAGTAGCCCCTAAAAAAAAATATATATATATATATATATACATTGTCTTTTCCCCCTTTCCTCGTGAACCGACCTCGCTCGTTCAAAGTCTGAGAAACTTTTTGGAGTTGCGTCCAAGTTGCATTGACGCTTTGCTTATGCAGTTTCCAATAGAACTTATTCATATTGTTTCTTTAACGACCCTCTTAATGTCATTTTGCTCATTATGCAGAACCTCTGTCTCTGACCAATGCGCTTTACAATTATTGCATTCCTCTATGTGTTTCGCTATTTCGGAGTCCGGCGCATGCATGCGTACATTCCTCTTGTGTTCTAGTAACCTGTCATTGAGGCATCTTGAGGTTTGTCCCACGTACCTAAATCCACATGTCAACGGTATCTCATATACTACACTCTCCTTACAAGGAACTGAAGGTTCCCGATGGGCCTTCTGACAGCCCTTGTGGCCTGACAGGAAGGGCGTCAATCTGCTCATTTTGAAATCTGCAGAGAACACTACGTCCACGCCGAACTTTTTTGCGAGAGCCTTTAGGTTGTGGGAAATCCCGTGGTAATACGGGATTACTGCTATCTTCTTTCTTGCTTCCTTTTCCCGTGGTTCGTTGTTAAATTTCAGTTCTAATTGTCTTTTAATGAATTCTTCTTCATATCCTGCAGATTCTAGCCTCCTCCACTGTTCTTTCACAGCACTACTCATAAAATGAGCGCATGATTTACCCAACGCGTTTGTTACTAAGGACTTAACTACCCCTGCTTTAACCGACTTGGCGTGACAACTCTTTCTACTTAACACAGGTTTTCCGGCTTTTTTCCCGTATTCCCAACAAAGACCTTGTTCGAAATGTACGCGTGAATCTAGAAACTGCAGGATTCCATTTTCAGGTTTTTCAGTTGTAAACCTAAGCTCCGGAGCTGCTGCTTTTATAATCGATTCTAAACCCTGAGCATCACTCTCTCGAAAAGCGCAAATAAAAATATCATCTACGTACCTTTTAACAATGCAACCATTCAAGTTATTTTCTTTAAGTGTTTCACTTACGCAACTATCTAAGGTGTTAAGATAGATTGCTGCTAACATCGGAGCCACCGAAGATCCAATGCATACTCCATCTCTTTGAACATATTTCTGCCCATTAAATTCAACAACTGTTGCTTGAAGGTACAAATCAAGAAGTGAAAGGAAACTGTCGACGGCGATGCCCGTCCTGGACTGAAAGTTTACCAGGTTTAACTCTAGCACCTGCCGAACTCTTTGCATCAAGCGCACTTTCTCAAGCGAATAGTATAGATCCTTAATGTCCATTGACATTACAGTGCATTGTCTTCCATGAAAGCCCTCCAGAACATCAACCAGTGCCTCCGAATTTCTCAGTGAAAGACTCCCCTCCAGTTGAATTACATTCAACCCTCTTTGCAAAAATTTCAAGACGCTGCACTGCCACGTTCCGAGTTCGTTGATTACTGTGCGAAAAGGCATATCCGGTTTGTGATCTTTCAAAAAACATTTTAGACTTAACGAAGACCTTGTTTGGTTAACTACTCGTTTTGCCAGATCATCCATCTCATCCTCCTTGAGGATTTCAACAATATTCTTCTTAATTTTCTTAATGTTCCCTTTCCATTCAATGAAGAGTGCGCCGAGGGCTTCGTCTGCCTTTCTTCCGAACACTGTCTCGGGAAGTACACCGAAATACCACTTTTGTCAGTCTGCAGCAGACGCAGCGATCCCCTTTCTAGTTCCTTCACGTCTGCGCTTACGACACGAAAATCTCTCTTTTCAGTTCGAAAGCTATCATTCATCAGTTTGTCCATTCTATCAACAGCACAATCCACGAACGTGGCTCTATCATCATGACCCGTCACTTTCGAAATAGTCTGAATTGCGGAAAACACATCTAACCTTGAAGGTCTCACGTTCATGCAGAACTTTGGGCTATTCCCCAGTGCTTGCTCCGTCTTTCTAAACATGAACACCTCGCATGGATTCACCACGTGCGGTATAGTCAGATTGGACTGATTGTTGAGGTCTGGTATTCTTCCACTTGCTGCCGCCTGATTGTTCCTTTGGATGCTCCTTAACACTGTTCTTCGCTTTACGCTCCAAAGACCAAAGACACCGCAGTCTCAGGTGTAATACAACATGATTAGCTACCACCAGCTCGCCTGCACACTCACCGTCTTTTCACTAAAAGTTTCCAAAGCCGAATGTTCGCGCGTGGTCCCCGCCAGTGCAGTGACGTCAAAGATTAAGTCGTTTCTCTCACTACACCTCCGCCGAACCGTCACGACCCCAAGTGTCGTGTTCGTTCGCGTCCCGCGATAAACAAGCTTCTCTCTGTGCGTGCAGACGACACTTCACTTTCGAAATTAAAGTTCTTTTATGGCCCTTTCAGCGATCTCAAATTCTTTAAAACGTGAGGGGCCACATTGCGCCGGTTCTGCGTGAAATGCTCCCCCGACGGTGTCACACCCGAAACTAGGGTACACAGACACCAAACTCAGTTGTTCTGACCGTTTGACGATTTCCTTTTCGAAGTCTGAGAGGTCGTTGGGCTCTTAAAAAAGAGAACTCCGTCCGATTCCCCAACTCACCCATCATCCTCTGTGTCATGCGTCGAGCGCCGCCGTTTTTTCCGGGGGAGGATAAAAAGAGCAGTGACTGTTTCGACGTTTACAGTCAAAATATCTAAAAAAAATATTGTGACGTCTGTGACGTCACTTTTGTAAAATGTCAAAATAGTGTCTTTATCGGGGAGTTTTAGGATATCGTACGCTAAAGCTTTGCGTACGCAGAGAATAGCGGCGTCACTACTGCGCATGCGCCGAACGCTAACCACGTTCTGCGCTTTGCGTGCACTATTTTAGCGTGCGCTAATTTTTTTTTCTTTTTTTTTTTTAAATTACGTGCGTACGCAAATAGTCTTTGCGCTCCTCCAGGGAGGATTCGTGATGAGAAGTTGGCTAAAGCTAAGAGGAGCACAGTTTAAAAAATGGCGGCTCCGAGGACCATGGCTGAAGTGTGACGGGCGGGAGCGAAGGGCTGCACAGAGTTGCGATGAAAACGACTCACCTGCAGACTGCTGCGCACATCGCGGGGGCGAAGATTTTCATCGCAACACACGCGCTGCCCGCCGCGCGTGTGTTGAAAGGTCACATAGCTTGTCTACATTTCGAGTCACGCTTCTGCAACTGTATAAAATACGCACGTTTCCGTGCGCCTAAATCCGCGAAGAAATTTTTGGGGACCGCTAGAGGTTCTGGCAGCCAGCAGGCGAGTCAGCGTCCCCCAATGTTTTGAAAGGTCCTACATTATAGAGATCTTTCAACTAGCCAATAGGAGTCACGTGGTGTTTGGCCGTGCTTGTAAAACGAGCTGCGAGGAGCTGACGACGCTTTGTTCGTCTGCGATCGTTTCACTCAGCCTTTCCGCTTGCTTTCCTCCTTGCCACGCGAAAACACAGCGCATGCGCACTTTCGACCAATCTGCCGGTGGCGTCCGCCATTAAATTGCAAACGCACCCCATGGTTGGAGATGAACCCTCTCTACAATCTAGGCTCTCTCGAAATTTTCATCGCGTATCGGGTCCTTCTTTCGACGTCGGCGACATCCTCGCGACTGCGTTCTCCAATACGGGACGACATTGCAGTCGGTTTGGAAAACCCAGTAAGGTGGGCAACGCTCACCAGCAACTTGATGCCTTCTCGGCGCTAAAGCAAGCAGTAAAGTTAGCGCTAGTCTGCGCTAAAATATTGCGTACCTTATTCTGAAACTCCGTATGATTTTCACGCCCTCCTTCAATGCAGCAGCGGTACCAGTGGTGGCTGTTTTCTGGTTTCGTTCTATTTAGTTTCTGATGGTGTCGTCCGTGTTACGTTGGCGCTTTGACGACTAGTTTCGGTCCTAGTTGGCGGTGGAAATGTATTATTCAGTGTGTGTGTGTGGGAATGGCTCGACAGTTTATCCTTTCGGACGTGACACGCCCGGTGGCGACGTTCTGAGCGCTCTGAGCACTCATATCGACACACGTCTCACTTAAAATATAAAATTTGCAACAAAGGCGAGCTGGACATACCCCTGTCTTTCATGCACGTAACAAATGTAAGTGCGTACACTACGGAGCACTGAGAAATTTGACACGCTTTTTGCGCCGTTATATCGTGCGAGCGCGTCTCCGTATGGTTGCAGTCTCGCTTTGCATCTAACATCCGTCTTGTTTTTAACTTGGTTTCGTGAGTTTGTTGTTTAGTTTAGATTTTCTGTTTGGTTTATGTATAACGAGGGGATTGGCTACGAAACGATCGGGACGGTAAATACAAGGCTCTGAATGCAAACATTGCCTCCTTGATGTTTCTTGACCAGTGCAAACGAACAAAGGTTCTGGCGCGGTTGTACGAAATAAACGGATTTTCGAATAACCTGCAAATTCTATGACGGGGCATTCAGGTTCTTTGTCTTTATAGGTCAAGTAAAACGAATCATGAAATGCAGCGGTGCCGCATTATGTAATGTTCGGCACAACCAGGGCTTTCCCCAGGAATTCAAATTAGGGGGGGGGGGGGGGGGGGAGATCTAAATTTTTAGGGGGGTGGGGTGGGGTGTTAGGGTGAGGGGGGGCCTTGAGAATTGAGGAGTCGTTGCTAATTAAGGGTGTGCCTTCAGAGAAACAAGGGGGGGGGGGGCGGTGTAGGGAAATCACTGGGCACAACTAAGCAATCGGCCTGATAGCTGATGTACTTTGAGCAGGTCTTTTTGCATTCCGCATCACTTAAAAGGTCATAAGAACAGCAGTCGACTGCATGCGTCGAACCCCGACGCTGCCTGCAAGCAAGGCGATATTTTTTTTAACCGGCACCTGCGATCGCTCCCCGGTCCGGACTCTGATGAAGCTCCAAAGACATAAGTTTGAGACGTCAAAATAATGAGAAAAAAAAATATTTTGACGGCGGACGTCAAAATGTTCTTGAAGATAATTTCACGTCTTCAGGAAGTGGCGTCAAGGACGTCAAAATAATATCCAAAATTATATTGAAAGTGGACAAAAGCCAGGTGGCGACATCACTCCAAACTCCGATTTCCGATATTAAAAAAAAAGGGGGGGAGGGGGGCCTTACTGCGTTTGCAATTGCGTTAAAAAATATGTTTTACCAATGCCGTTATTAAATATTATAGAAATTTCGCTTACAAAGCTTCTAACTGTCATAATCGGCTACGTCACAAATAAAAAGAAGCAAGGAGGTTAGGGGTGCGAAAGAAAAACGCCAGAAATAAAAAAGTGCGTGCGCGTGGGAAGTTTTTTTTTTTTTTTTTTTTTTTTTCCTGTCAATGGCTACATTATGCATCGTTTTGGACAACGAGAAGAAAAACGACCTTTGAGGCGTCAATGCCCCTTAAAATGCAAATCAAGCATCGGGGCTAAGTATGACGTCGTAACCACAATGACGTCAGTGCCTCCATATGTCGCGAATCCCGCCACAGGTAAACCCACATGATGTTACGTACTACAAGAAGAAGCGAGCGGAATGCCATCTGACGTCGCCTTCTCCAATATAAGGCGCAGCTGGCCGACACCTCTTAGATAACAAGGCCATAGTGCTGTTTTCTTTATCGCCACCAGAGAAGGCCAATCGCGGGCATTGATTGGGCACAGGGGCTGCAGTTTTCTCACTGATTGGAAACGAATCCCAGCCGAACACTGACGCAACACTCGTGTCTCATCAGTGCCTGCTAATCAGTCTTTCTTAATCACAAAAAAAAAAAAAAATTCAATGCGAAGGCTTTCTTTTTTAGGATTCGGTGTTTGGCTGCCCTCGATTCAGTAGAAAGTTTTCGTAGATTGCATCCGTCGTTCCGCTAAGCTTAACGCGATCGCGAACGAAGTCCAAAATTCTGCAGGCAAGTCTATAGCTGCGACAGCTTCTAGCTCCGCATGTATACTCCATCTCGCAAGCTGTGTGCAACAAAGACGGAAGCACGGGCACGAGGGCGTAAGATTGCAGGTTTGTTTGCACGAGCGCTCCAGCAAGAACGGCCCGTATGAAAGCAGCTGCACACAACTTGCGAGAGGGAGCATAATAGTGTTACGAATATTCCCCGCTGTATCCCCATGGCTCGCACGGAGCAGACCGATGCCTGACATATGAAGGCATACCGGGAACACAACAGAAAATTGAAATGTGTTTTCGTCATACTTATAAACTCAGAGAGGCGCAGAATGTCTCGTGAATGAGCTGGTGGGCACATGCTGTAGGGGTTGCACAACCATATATATTATGTGCCCAGCTCATTCGTGACGCGTTCTGTACCTTTGCGAGTTTATCAGTATAATCAAACCAAGTTCGATTATTTTGCCTAAAAAGATTCCCGCTGCAGACTCGAGCACATGCAGCAAAGAGGAGTTCTCACGCAACCATGGGTGACCCAACCGCGAGGAGCTCGCGCTTGACCCTTTCTGTTTATACATACTCGAAGTATGAATGAGCGAAGTCAAAGCTAAAGCGCGGGCTCGTGCAGTGCGGGCACCGTTTCATGCTGCATGCTCGGGCTGATAGCTTCGGCTTCGCTCGCACGTAAGGTGGAATGAAGTATAGTCTATGCTCTATTTACGATACCGTGCCTCGTCCATTGGTATGCTTCGTCTCGCGGGCTGCTTTGGATCATGCCTCGGCGGCTGCGCGAGCGCTCGTGTAGCAAGAGTCAAGGCTACACTCTCGCCCTCGGGAAGTCTTTGCGGTGAGAGAATCATGCTTTTACAGCCAACTATGATTTTACAGCGGCAGCTGTAAAATCCAATAGATTTGTGAATCTGTGATTTGTGGGAGCTTTCGCTGCCGACAGCATGCGCTCACGGGGAAGGCGACGTGAGCGATCGAAAGCGTCGCTGTGGTCGGCCCACCACAATGGACCTCTTGGCGAATATGTGCTGCCACCTAGACACGCGAATCGGTTCGAGACTAGGTGACTGGAAAACAACGCGCGCCCAAGGCCTCTCCCACCCGTTCCACACCCAAAACGTCAGCTACATCCTGTTCACCCATTGAGCCGATGTGACCTAGGTACGGCTCCCCCAAGCTCACCTTTGTCCCTATTGTGCGTAATCTTCCGCCCCGAGGTCGACACAACGAAACCGCTCAAAGGCGAGAAATGCAAGATGGCGGATTGTTTGGAACTAGATACTCTCGAACCCAGGCGCTTGAAATACTTCGCGCATGCCCACCGCGTATTTCTACAAAAGGTCCATTGGCCGAATGCTGACTATGACGTCAGCAAAGGATGTCTCATCGACGGAAATAAGAGGAATGAAAGAAGTTTAATTTTGATGGTGTTGGTAGTGTTGCTTTGAGAGCGCTATGATTTCAGGCTTCCACCATGCCCATTACAAACCATCGAACTTGTTGTTCACAAGGTAATGACGTCACGAGAGGTAACCGAACGAGGGCGCCACCGAAACATCTCGCCGCTAATAAGATATTTATACTCTGTTTCATACTTAGCGTGCCACGCTGTCAAAGCTACTGGCGCGAGCGCGTGGCTTCATCTATGGTTTTGTTTGCGCGAGAACGCGTGCAAATGATCATCGAGATCAAGCCCCATGCTCGCGCCTGTAATTTTGACAGCGTTGCACGCTAAGTATGAAAAAGAGTATAGTATACACCAACTCATGTTTACAAACAAACCGGAGCGCCCCTAGCGGACACCACCGGCGCCGCGCATGCGCGATGGAGTGTGGGCAAGAAGCTCGCCGTCGCCCATAAATAAACCATGGAAATGTGATGTTGTCGCCGTCGTTGTGAGTCCCCCTTGCCCTTTTTCGCGTTCGAATTGTTGATTCTACGTCTTCCTGGCAATGTCTGACTACTTGAGTGGCCTCAGCGAAATTACCGAGGATCGTTACACCGCTAAACTTAGCGTGAATAATGTGACATGCGGCGATTCATTCCGCGTGGACGCCGCAGAATGTACGCTAAAGCCTGATCCGCATGATAATATTTCGCTCGCAATTTTCAGTCGCGACGTCGCTGGGACCGCAAAAGCGTGAACCGTGGCTGAGATGGTCGACGTCGATACTGAAAATCGCAAGCAGAATCGGGCCAATTGAATCAGGCATAACAAGTCGGTGATGGCCACTGGTAACAATGATCAACATCTCCCTGTATCTACAGGGTGAAACAAGGAGACGGCAGGCTCTTTAAATCGTTGTGCAGCGTTGCCCACAGATGGTGCATTTTTTTGTAAAATTTGCAAAGAACGAACTTACATGAGGAAAAGGTAAAGAAAGAAAAAGGCTTAGCTCCTATGGAAACGCAGCGACGCCACCGGTCTTCAAACAAAACGGCGCCGTTTCGCACGGGAGACAAGAGATGGCGCAACGAACGCCGCCAAGCGCTTGGTGAGCATACGCCTCACTAAGCGCAGGATGGCAGGCGAGCTCGGAGGCCGTCGCCTGAACTCCGTTCGGAAGCGTCGGCGGACTTCTTTCGTCCTATGGCACTCCCCGTACCAAAGTACGACCTTAGCTCGTTCGCTGGGAGTTAAACGCACCATACCGACGTCAAACGTACGAAAACAGCGCGAATAACAGTCGCAGAACCAAAGACAGACGCGGTAGTAAAAACGAACTGCAAAGCAGACGACATCAGTACCCCGAAAAAAAAAAAAAAAAGTCAAAATAGCCCGACAAACCATTTTTTTAATCGATGATGTGTCCATTCAATGTGTTTTATTAGTAAGGATGATAAAATAATGCATTGCCAACTGATATCAGAAAAGCTCGCGCCGCTTTTGAGTCGGGCGTCGTCTGCTCGTTCGTTGGCGGCAGTTGGCGTCGCGACCGCTTGCGCCATCTCTTGTCTCTCGTGCGAAACGGCGCCGTGTTGTTTGAAGACCGGTGGCGTCGCTGCGTTTCCTTAGGAGCTAAGCCTTTTTCTTTCTTTACTTTTTCCTCAGGTAAGTTCGCTCTTTGCAAATTTTACAACAAAAAAAAAATGCACCATCTGTGGGCAACGCTGCACAAAGTCGTAGCGCGAGAGGTTAAGAAACCGAATTTTCCGGTCGATTTAAAGAGCCTGCCGTCTCCTTGTTTCACCCTGTACTGTTTATATCGAGCCTGCTTACCAACCTTCAAACATAAGTCTTTTAGGTCTGCATTTACTTCTTATCGCAAGTACCGGGCCAACATTTGGTCTGCGGGCCCTTGTCGTTTAAAAGAGCAGACGACAAATAGAAACGTTTGAAAGAGCTGACGACAGTTCGAACGTTCAGGCGGCCGTTTGAACTTGAAGACGCACTGAACGTAGTCCGCAGGTGGTCCGTACAACTTGACGGTTTTTCGGCGTTCATGTTGCAACAAAGAAAATAAATCTGATGACCACAAGTATCCGTAAATTCAACCCAAAGTGCTTGCTGCCCAAACAATCGTGGACAGACGGCGTCTGGTTTTCCTTTTTCATGGCACATATAAACGTTCTCGGACGAACCGAGCACATGAAAACTGACCTTCAAACCTTTCTCAACTCTTTTGGTACAGCACCAGTCGCAGCGTTTTAACGAGAAGGCAGGCTTTTGTCTGGTTCCTTTCAAAACAACGCAGGAATACACGTCTCACATGGGGACTTCCGCCCACAGCCCCAGACCGGAAGTGCGCCCGACGCGCCACCACCGCGCCATGACGCAAAAAAGTTGAGTTCGTGTACACTGCCTCTCACCTTAGCACGGACTAACAGAAAAGGCTGTGCAACCGCGAGACGGCCGTGACTGCCTGACGCTCTCGCTGCACTTGCTCGTGCAGCCACCGAGGCGTCATACAAAGCAATCGCGTTTTTAGCACGGGGAGTCAACTCTCACCTTAGTATGGACCACTGATCTCTATTGTAGTAGGCTGGATCGCGGACCGCTGCCTCGGCAGCTGGGGCCGAGTGTCGCCACCGGCGGCCATTGATTGACACCAGCCAATGCATGGGACTCTATGGGAAGAACGAGAAAAAGTGACGTTTTTCCCTGTTTCTAAGCTGTTGTCGGCACTGAAACTTTTTGGATGCTTTTCAATAAGCCCGTCAAATAGCTTGCGTACAAACATTAAAACTGACAGCCCCCGCTCTTCTTATAAATAAATATTTTGTGGTCGAGAGTGACTCCGCTGTAGTGCAGTTCAATGAGGCGAGAGTTACTTAGAGTTACTGCGGAGTCGGTGGCGGTTTCGTTGAGTTGGGTTTAGCAGACGACAAGCTGGAAGGCTTTGCTACGCGGAATTCGCTCACTCCCGGAAAGCCGCTGTCAAGATGGAACTTTTTTGTCATTCATCAACTTCATGGCTTTCCTAAGGACAGTCTTATTGACGGCAAGTTCCTTTGTTTACTCCACTACGAGAGCAAGCTTGCCAGCTCAGCCGTAGGTGCTCCGGTACGTTTGATTTTTTTATTCGGCGACCGGACGTTTGACAAATACCGATTCGATCTCGAAACACCCGACATAAGGATCGCAGCACACCACAAAATACTCGCCTCCGAGCACAGCGTACATGCTTCAATATGCTTACTTTTGTGCGTTTCTCCCATAGACTTGAGTGTATTGCCTGGTGTCAAGATGTGGCTGCCGGTGGCGACACCGACGGGTTCCCGATCCGCAATCCAGCCTACTAAAATAGAGATCAGTGGAATGGACTATTGTCAGCCGCGCGTGCCAAAAGCGCGAGCTAGTCGCTTTGAATGATGCCGCGGCGGCTGAACGAGCGCTCGTGCAGCAAGTGCTCTAGTCAAGGCAGGCCTCTCGCGCTAACACAACCTTCGCGGTTAGTCCATGCTAGGGTGAGACGAAGTATTAGCGGCGATATGTTTTGGTGGCGCCCTCCTGTGGTTCCCCCTTGTGACGTCACTATCTTGCAAACAACAAGTTCGATGGTGTTTGTTATTAGCATGGTGGAAGCTTGAAATCATTGCGCTCTCAAAGGAACACTGCCAACACCGTCAAAATTAAAGTTCTTTCATTCCTCTTATTTCCGTCGATGATAAATCCCCTTTCCGAAGTCATAGTCAGCGTTCGGCCAATCTTGGAAGGCCGACCACAGCGACGCTTTCGGTCGCGCACGGGGCTAATAAGGTGAGACAAATCGATCGCGTTTTCGGGCAACGCTCTTTGGAACGGGCAGGGGGAGCTCGTGCTGCCACTTCAAAGCACGCTCTAGCGCGCGCCCGAAGCGGTAACCGGCCTCTAAAAATAGGCTCCTAAAGCAGAAAATGCAGTTGTAGCGCGGAGAAAGCTACGAGCTCGATCCGAGGAAAAAAAATATAAACGCCGCGGTCAGGGCCAGACTAACGGTGATGAGGGCCCAGTGATGGGGGTATACAGCCTCACCTGTTTGTCTAGTTGCAGCGATCGAAACGAACATAAACATCGCGAAAACCGTCGACAAACGTCCTCCTTCTCAATCCGGTGTTTCAGTTTCGCGCACCCGTTCAAGACGGGACCAACTTGAGATGCTAAAACAGAAGTCGACATTCTTACGAGGGGAGGACCGTGACGAGGCCGCGAGGCGCCTGCAAGAGCAGCGCCCTTTCTCAAGCAGCCTCGCGCTCCGAGAGAGGGAGAGAGAAAGACGGCTCGCTCGGTGGCAGCCATGCCCTCAGACGATTGGGAGAGAGTTTTTTACGGATAATGCGGTAGTTGAAAGTTCACGCACTCGTTGTGTGTAGTAAATTACGTTCCCTTCTCCTTAGGCGCGAGCGAAGACCGAATCTACTATGCTCCGTTTCACCTTATGTTGTACCGCAGCGAAGGCTAGAAGCGCGAGCTCATAGCGTTGGCAGTGTTCGAGGCGGGGTTTAGGCCGCACGTCCGGGAGCTTCCTGGCTCGTGACGACGACCATTCCCCGAAGTGAAGAACCCAGGGGTCCAGTGGAGGTGGGAGAATTTGTAACGTAACGAACGGTTTAATTACATGGTAGCGATACAGTCGTCAAATCCAAGAGAACAAATGGAGCTCTCACGCCCCGCCTTATATAGGGGTCCGTTTTCTCCCTCTCTCTCCGCCAGGGCAGCAGGTGCGACAGCCACGTGCCTTGCAGCTGGGTCCGCCGCGTCGCAGTCAGAAATGAGTCATAGCCAAGGTTCTCCGCAGTTAGGCCAGGCCTCTCTCCCCTTCCGGAGCGCACGAACCCACACGCACACACACACACGTCCCGTTGACGTCACGGACGCGTTGAGACACGTTTTGGGCAGCCTTCGACAGGTGGGCGTCAGTCCTGAACACGTCGGGACTCGTTTTGGGACTCGTTTCCGCAGCGTTGAAACTCGGAAGAAGGTTGCCGAAGGTTCCATTCTTAACAGCCCCTCCGGGGCCAGGGAAACCTCGAATGGCCGGTGGTACAATCGCTGGCCTGAAGAGGTGGGCTTGGAGTAGGCCTTGAGAAGACGCTGCAAGCACCAAACAAACTCCCAAACCTCTCACAACGGAGGCATCAGCGGAAACGTCCCCGACAACACCACGCCACACCGCAGTCAAACGCTCGGAATTCGCCAAAGACCCGCCAGACTGGATTACGGATTACCAAAATTTGGTACAATTCCGGGTATCGAGACCCCCTGTCGCCAAAAAAACTCACTTTTCCAACGAGGTCACTAAGAACAAAATACAAAAGACAAAAACTCTTCGCAATTTGTGAGGTCAATTTGGGGTTTCAACGAAGTGCCCCCACTTAGATCCTCATTCCCGTGGATGACGAAAACCTCTGAGATCATCCCTACTATTTTTCGTGATGTCAGAAAAATCTGCTCAACCCATCGGCATTGCCGTTAAATTTGCCTTTCCTTTTTCTTACGCTAAGTCGTAGTGATCGATTTTCACGTGATTTCTAGACGTGAAAATGCGGTCTTATAGCGCCGATAAAACAATCCGCCTCTTTCGTTCCCCGTCACATTGGTCCTAGCAATCTCCTGAGCTGTACAGCGAAACCCTGACACACTAGGGTCGCTCTTCTGCTCGACTGTCAAAGACACTCTGTCTACTCGTAGCAGAGGACCAAAGTTACGCGACGCCGGAGCTACGAGAGATCTTTCACTGATCCCGTCTTCCTCCGCCTTTTCCGCCGGCGCGTTGGGACGGCGTACGCTTCCTAGTGCTACGAGATCAGGCTGTTCTACAACCTGGTTCCTCTCATCCCGGTTTTCTGCCTCCAACTCTGGGAGTGCTTGCTCCCCGTCAGCTGCCTCTGGCTCTGGATCCCTCGTCAACAAAGGGGCGACCTGACGCGATTTGGACCTCGTACACGACTGTACTAGCCCTTTTCCCAGTTGTTGACCCCTTTCGCGCAGCAGGAAATCTGACCGGTTAGAAAACAAATAAGGATATTCCAACGGGACTGTCTGCGAGACAGCCGCCTCTGTCACTAGCTCTCCGAACGGGCCAGTTATCCTTACTCTCGCCATAGGCAGACAGACACTGTGCTTTTCGAGCAGCTGCTTGATCCAAACTACCTTTCCAGTAAAATCGGATGGCGTTACATACGACGGATGAACAACGTCCATCGTCGCTGCACTGTCACGAAGCACCCTGCACGGCTTTCCGTTTACCTGGAGCTCGTGAAGATAGGGACGAAGGAGCTTCAGGTCCTCGTCACTACCGTTCACGTACGAGAACACCACCCGCGGTTTCTTACATCTGGCCGCTGTGTGTCCCGGCTCCTGACAGTTGTAGCACAGGAACGGCTTCCTTGCCTCGAACTGCCCTGTTGGGCTTTTCCGCGCCTCGTCTCCGTTCGAGTGTTCTGCGCTCTTTTCTGGGACCTTTTGTCCTGCTTCGGGCTTCTCGGGCCCGTTTTCTCGCGAGTCATTTCCCTGTCGGAAGGTCTTGCGCTGATCGCTTCGGCCGGATTCGCTTTCCTCACCGCTCAGCTTTCTACGCGTTGCGTACTCTTCGGCTAGCTCAGCGGCCCTTTCGACAGAGTCGACTCCCACCCTATCCTGCACCCAGAGCTTGACTGACTGCGGAATGCTACGAAAGAACTGTTCGAGGCACACACACTCGACTACCTTGTCTCGGCTTTCGTACACTTCCTCGCTCTTCAACCATTCTATCAGGTTGGTTTTAAGCCCGTACGCGAATTCCGAGTAGCCCTCGCTGCTCTTTTTGGATGCGTTTCTAAACCTTTGACGGAACGCCTCGGCAGAAAGGCGGTACCGCTTCAAAAGGCTGGACTTCACCTTGTCGTAGTCGTCCGCGTCTCCAGCACTAAGGCGCGCGACAACCTCTGCAGCCTCACAGGGCAACAGAGTCAAAAGCCGTTGCGGCCACGTTTCTGGGGCGAAGCTCAACTTCTCACATGTCCTCTCAAAGTTAACTAAGAATAGGCCCACGTCTTCCCCAACTTTAAACGGCTGCATGAGCTTCTTCATTTGATACGACTCGGTCTCACTTGCTCGTACCTGGAGCCCCAACTCTACTGTTCTGCGAGTTTAATCGCTGTTGTTCAATTTCGAGCTCTAGCCTTTTCAGCGCTCGCTCCTGGTCTCGTTCCTCTTTCGCTGCAGTCTGTGCTCGTTCCTCTCTAGCTGCAGCTTGCTCCTCTTTCGCTGCAGCCCGTTCCTCTTTCGCTGCAGCCTGTTCCTCTTTCGCTGCAGCCTGTTCTCGCTCCCGTTCCTCTCTTGCTGCAGCTTCACTCTTAGCGTTCTGAAGCAGTTCCCACGCAATCTTAACTTCCTCTGCTTCCGCGCTCTCTGAAATCGCTTTACTAATCTCAGATTTCTTCATCTTTTGCTCCACCTCCACACCCAATTCTTCACATAAACAGAGTAAATCTGTTCTCAGTAACCTCATCAGATCCATGATCGCTGCTTTTTAGCTTTGGCTTTGTTCTAAAACTTGTCGCGAGGTTGTACACAAACCTAGCGCACGAGTCAAACACTAAGGATTCCCAGCAGTTCAAAATTAATTACCCATAATCTGAAGCCTGGCGAATCCCAAAGCAAAGTCCAAACGCTCACCCGCAGATGTAGCACGATGTCGCATGGTCCGATCCCAACCGCTGCCAACCAGTTGTTCGAGGCGGGGCTTTAGGCCGCACGTCCGGGAGCTTCCTGGCTCGTGACGACGACCATTCCCCGAAGTGAAGAACCCAGGGGTCCAGTGGAGGTGGGAGAATTTGTAACGTAACGAACGGTTTAATTACATGGTAGCGATACAGTCGTCAAATCCAAGAGAACAAATGGAGCTCTCACGCCCCGCCTTATATAGGGGTCCGTTTTCTCCCTCTCTCTCCGCCAGGGCAGCAGGTGCGACAGCCACGTGCCTTGCAGCTGGGTCCGCCGCGTCGCAGTCAGAAATGAGTCATAGCCAAGGTTCTCCGCAGTTAGGCCAGGCCTCTCTCCCCTTCCGGAGCGCACGAACCCACACGCACACACACACACGTCCCGTTGACGTCACGGACGCGTTGAGACACGTTTTGGGCAGCCTTCGACAGGTGGGCGTCAGTCCTGAACACGTCGGGACTCGTTTTGGGACTCGTTTCCGCAGCGTTGAAACTCGGAAGAAGGTTGCCGAAGGTTCCATTCTTAACAGCAGCTGCCCTTGGTTCACGAGAGCTTGTGCCGCCGAGGTGTGCCATAGAGCAAGGAACTCGCGCTTGTAGCCTTTCCTGCGGTACAACACAAGGTGAAACAGAGTATAGTCCGAGCATGGAAGTATGAAACGGTACCCGCACTGCACGAGCCCGCCAAGATCTCGGGGCTCGTGCTTTAGCTTTGACTTCGGTTGCACCCAAAGTGGTACTCTGGTTTTGCTTCAGGGTGAAATCTAGAAAGATATTCTAGCCAAGAGCGAAATATGTAGAATTCGCGCCGTGCAGATGAAAAAAAAAAAACAATAGAAGAAAATTATAGTGAGTATTCACTGGTGGACATAGCTGTGTGCGTGACTGCTGAGCACGTGCTGAATGCAAGGTTCCGCAGTTCTTTTGCAACGTGCACTCCGCACCATCAAGATTGAAGGACTTGGCAGCTTATTAATGTGAGCTCGTTCTGAGCATGCGCTCTAAACAAGCGCCCCTCAAATATAT
>JABSTQ010008898.1:0-46291 GCA_013358835.2 Ixodes persulcatus
TGGTGAAAACAGCAAGAAAGGACGGTTTATTCTTCGACGTTTCGGCCACTCTGGTCTTCGTCCTCAACGGCCGGCGCGGACCACGAGCAAGAGAGTAAAATAAAGCTGGAGCTCGGCGCGGACACGCGCAGAGCTCCAGCGAGACTGTCGCACGTGCAGAAAGACTAAAATCCTTGATAAGTGCGTTATACAAGTTGCGACGTTCTTTGAAGCGCAGACTGCGTGACGGTGTACGTTTTAGGAAACAAATGGCGGCGCACAGCAGAAAACTAAATTGGGTGACGCTTTTTTGTTCCAGAGAAATGTGGTTTGTCATTTATATGGTTGTGGTTACTTTCTAAAAAGAAGTTTCAAGGGACTTTACTTTTCCTCAGCCTTGCGCTCCCTCAGGTGGCTTCAGTGACGTTGTGTACTACATAACACGATATCTACAGATGCCCCTTCTTCAGTCGCATCAGAGCTTTCGCAGATTTTAATTGCTCTCAGGCAGTAACTGGGCATGGGCTGTAAGCGTGCTCAATGGTTGGATCCAAGTTCCAGCCGAACTCTGACGGAATCGTTGAACCCAATTAGTGGTTAATTAGGGAGTTGTTTGACGACGTAAAATATATAATGACCACGTACACTTGAGCGCAGTTGGTGCGGAGCGAAAAGAGCGATTATTTACGGAAATAAATGCTTCGTAGCCGAGGTACTTTTAAAACACTGGAGCAAGAATTTAACCTAGATTTTCCATCCCGGAAATGACCCTTGCTCAGGCTTTCGTGGCAAACAACTCTGACACGAACGACACATATTTCAGTAACGGCATTTTTAGGTGCTGCACATTAAGTGCGGCACCCAACAGCGACTGATGTTCAGGATATATTAGCCAAGCGTAACTTCTTGCTCGATCAGCAGCTCGCTCAGTTTAGAGTCTGTCATTCCATCCTCCGAGTCCGCGGGGCCTCCAACATTAATGCGCCCTGATGTGAAAGCGGTTCGAGAGGGAGAGTATTTAATCCGCTCCAGGTCTTTCCTGCGTACCTTTTGAATTCTTAACACCGATGCAGCATAATCGCGTTGAGCAACGAAACACCCAGGGAAATAGAGCACGGTGTGGGTGCACCGGAATATTTTTAACGACGGCGTGAATCGCTGACTTCCAAACAAGCGTCGTCGTAATTGCGGGCAGCAGAGCGAAGTGCCATTGGGTCCGCCGGACGCGGTGTTCTTATGCTCTGCTCACGAACGGGAGAAGAGGGACGATTTCGACGAATGTGACCAGTCTTATCACGAAACGGCGTTCTCTGAATTGAAAACACTTCACTTACTACTCGCTCCCCCTGAATGCCATCACACGTTTAGAAAGCTCACTTTCCTTTACTCTCCGTTTTTTCCTCGCACAGCGATACGAGCTACATTCATTACAGAACCGACCCAAGTGACTGTTAGTACCTTCGCCCCATTTGAACAAAACGCGAACTACGTGAAATCTGTAAAAAGAAAATAAATAGCTGTCTTTTTTGTTGATGAACGCGTATATAGCTTCAAATACGAAGAGCAATTTGCTTCTTCTCGGTTATTCAGCAAAAAAACGGAAACTGAAAAACCTTCGGAAAAGAAAAAAAAAAAACACTAGCTGAATGGAATGAAGCATGAAAGGAGGGGACATTAAAATGTGATAGGGGCGCCCCAAGCGAGGAACCAATAAGGAATGAGGTCCGGACCCCCGAGACCTAATTGCTGTACATTACCGGCTTGGGTAGAAGTCGATGTGCTTACTTTGAGATGTTTCCCCGTTCCCAACATGTATAACGGTAAGGAACGAGTGGCAGGCCTTCCCGATATGCCGTCGTTCCGCCACCCTTCATGGGAATTGAATGCATGGCTTTATTGTCGCGGAATAAATATCTTGCTTGCATCACGTCGTTATTTCAGTTACCTACAATATAATTTTGTGATATCAAAAGAAGAAAGGAATGATATTCCTGGGGAAAAGGAACGATCGTAACATCTTACGGGTATAAAGAACCTTTTTTTTTTTTTAGCGCAGGTAATGCTACCATCTCGGCGCAGTACCTAAACATTTATTGCCAAGCAGAACGATTTCCTCTGCAGCGCGCATCCTGAAATAGAGTAATCCACACATGTGCCTGGTATGGACGTCGGTAGCCCTTTTTGTTTTGTTTTTGCATTGCTACAGAGAAGAGAGGATACACGTATGGTGTGTCCTCATTGTGTCCAGCGGCTTTAGTAAAGCGCAATAAAATCTTATAAAGTAATCAAACGGCTATTTTGTTTTTATTGTGGCGGATCTATTTTTTCACTACAAATTTTGGGCGCCCGATCGAATTCTATTAGATAGGTTACATGTAGCCGACTACATGCGGCTCAGGGTTCATTTTGTCATAAAAAAAGAACTACACTTTATGAAAAAAAATACATTTATTTGCTGTCACAAGGTAAATGTTTTTTTTTTCGTCACTATAGTCTTTGCCAAGACACGTCTCTTTCATAATGTATTTCAACCTAAAGTGTTCGGCGCTTTCCAACATAGGCCCTTGAGCGACTGGCAGCTCAAAAAACGTGGGGAGGGGCGAGTCGCGTGCACCTTATCATCGCTCCGCAGGTAGTGCGATTCAGGCGCTGGCGCGTAAGATCGCAGAAAAACTCGCGAAGCAAGAAGTATGAATATGGTAAGCCACGACTTGACGTTCCTTACCGTTTTCCTATACACCAAATCGACTCTCTGACGTCCCGCCACCTAGGTGGCGCTGCTGTCGGCACTGCGCATGCGCAGATGCTTCGCCTCAGGAGAATCTGGTTTCTGCGCAAGCACAAGGTACACACCCGGTGTGGACAAACGCGGGCTAGTTTGTAAGCAGTGGGTTTGTCGATGAAACGTAACTTAAAAAAGTGCTTATATTTTGTAAACAACGGCGCAACATAAGCCTTTTTGAAGACTCGCGGTTCTTTCGTGCTCCTAAATAACTTTTTATATGTCCGTTGAGATGGAGTAATGAAGGTGAATGAGTCGCCAGCATATGAGACGTCCCTGCTTGCGAATCTACGGAAATGTTAGGTATTTTGTTTTGTTTCATCTTCACTTTTTATTTACCTCCGATTTCTTTTTTTATTACCCTTCTCATCAGGCCGGACATACAGTGTATGGTTTCAATCGGAGTGACATTTTGTGTTCATGATTTGAACATGGAAGACACCAACACTAGAGAAAGTCTTCGCGACAATGGAAGGTTCGTTAATTTTTTTGTTCTTTGCGCATGTTCTTTTTTATGTATTAGGTGTCGTGTCACTTCGGCAATATACCCTTCTCACCAGCTACTGTCATTCCGCCGCCGTTACCGGCATGCATCGTTGGAACTGTAGTCTTTCTGCACGCACGACCACCTGTCTGGTGGTTTGAGCCATAGACTTATTATAATGTACGCTAGAGGATCAAATGGCGCTAGAGTGTTGCGCCAAATAGAAGCACACAGCAAGAAGTCGGGAATTGACTTCCGGTAATGCATTTTTATGGGAAAAAGCGAGTGCATTTTCTCTCTGCGCTTGGTTATAAGAGCAAGTACCACGATAATGTGTGCGTACCAGGTAGATTAGAACGTTCGTCAGGGACGCAGATAAAATTATTGGTCAGTTACGGTGCTTTTATTTTAAGTTTGTGTAATGAAAAACGGTGCCAAAATCACTTTGTACAAATATTTATGTGTACTGTCCGATACTGTTAGCTCGAACACGACGTCGGCGCTTTCCAGCCTGGGTGATGCATACGTGCCAAATGAACGAAGGACATCTAGAAACCAAAAGATATGTCAAGAACTACGCAGTAACACTGGATAAGTAAGTCCTTGTTCTTGCAGATGATCAAAGTAAATTAAAAGCCACGTAATATAATGATATTTGAAATAAATAATTACTGCTTTATTTTTTTCTGCTCATGATTATGCGCATGTATTCTTGTTCTGCGTTCAAAACATCATCCGCACGCTCGAAATCTTTGAAAGCCGAGAGAAGCCAGAGAACAGGTGCCCAATGAAAGCTGCCTGACATAGAAAATAATAAAAAGAATACCTTGCATAACCACCGCACTTGATTATCTATGTTTCCAATGATTTTAACTTCTCGTAAGGATGCACGATGGAGTCATATTTATAAAGTGAAAGACGGGAATATTAACAATATATAAGCACCTCCGGAATGCTGGCGAACGTTGAACACACTTTACATTCTTTTCGATTGTTAATTTGCTTAGAATCGTCGCTCGTTTTTACATACCTGTCAGAAAGCAGAGGCTTGGGCCTGAAATATAGCGAGTTTAACATCGTTCAGTGTAAAAAAATGCTGTAAATAAAAAAAAAATTTACAATATTAATAAAGGTACATACTATTCGGTACGACCTGTAGCAACCGGCTGTTCGAACGAAGGAAGAAGAGGTGGACAAGGGAGAACGAGCTGAGAGGCGGAGCTCAGAACACCGGCAGCTCCCGACCGGACTGGATGTGTATATAATTTTGTAATAAAAATAGGCACGGAACTTCGTTCCCTAAAATTGGTGACCCGGACGCGATCCGCAAGCCACCTCCGTCATGGCAACCGATGAGGCAGCAACGCTGGACATCACCGTCGTCCGCAGCGCTCAGGCTTCCCCAATTGTGGACAGCGGACCCACAACTTTGGTTCGCGCAAGTGGAGAGCCAATTTACAACCAGCCACATCACCTCGCAGGCACAGAGGTTCCACCATGTCGTAGCGGCGTTGCCTCCCGAAACTGCCGTTGATATTCGAGACATCGTCCTCGAACCACCAACAACTAACCCGTACGACACTTTGAAAGCTGAGCTCATCAAACGCACCTCGGCATCCGAGCATCGACGGCTCCAGCAGCTACTAACATCTGAAGAGCTGGGCGATTGCACACCATCCCAGCTACTGCGACGTCTTCAACAACTTCTGGAGAGCGGGCAGCGACATTCGACCCCAGCCTGTTGCGGGAGCTCTTCTTGCAAAGGCTCCCTAACAACGTAAGAATGGTTCTTACTTCTTCATCGGGACTCGCATTAGTTCAACTCGCCCAGTTGGCCGACACCGTGATGGAAGTCGCTGCACCGCAAGTCGCTCCTATTGCGGCCATGCAATCACATCTGCTCGGTGCATCGGCAAACATCTCTGCTGCTGAAACAACGGAGGATTCTTTTCGCACGGATATACAACAAGCGATCAAGGCCCTCACCGCCCAAGTAGCCGCGCTCACTTCACGTTCACAATCGGAACATCGCCAGCAATCCACGTCCCGCACCCGATACAGTTCGCCCTCCCAAGCCCGAGCAGTATCAAGACATTCAGATATTTGTTGGTACCATCGGACCTTCGGCGACCGCGCCCGAAACTCCGTAGGACCATGCTCTGCTTTGGGAAATGCCGGCACCCACCACTAGAGGCGGCGAGTGGTGGAGGTACGCAGCTCAGCCGCTTGTTCTTCATAACTGATCGCGGCTCCGGTTTGCGATTCCTGGTTGACACCGGCGCGGAGGTGAGCGTACTACCGGTTTCTGCCGATGAAACAAGAGGCAGGCAGACACTTACCAACCTACAAGCAGCCAATAAGACTCCAATCGCTAGTTACGGTGAGCACGCTTTGTCCCTCAACGTCGGACTGCGTCGAGTATTCCGCTGGGTTTTTCTCGTCGCGGACGTGTCTTATCCTATTATCGGCGCGATTTTTTACAACAATTTAACCTACTGGTTGATATGCAACGTAAGCGCCTCGTAGATGCTACTACAAATATTGTCACACACCTCGCATGCAAGCCTGCACGACCTCCGGACAGGCCTAACTGCTCCAGTCCAACTTCGCCTTACGAATGTCTGCTACGAGAGTTCGGGTCTATCACTCGCCCTACCAACTTTCAGCGTCCAGTGTAGCACAATGTTGCCTACCACATTGTGACTACTGGGTCACCTACTCATGCTTGACCACATCGGCTTCCACCAGACCGTTTGAAGATTGCGCGAGATGAATTTGATCAAATGCTAGAGCTTGGCATCATTCAACCATCTTCAAGCCCATGGGCGTCTCCACTGCACGTGGTTCCCAAGAAAAACCCTGGTGACTAGAGGCCGTGAGGGAACTATCGTGCTCTGAACAACGCCACAGTCCCCGAAAGGTACCCGCTGCCATACATTCGCGGATTTCACGACTTCCCTCTATGGCTCAAAGGTTTTCTCTAAAATAGATCTTGTAAAGGCGTACCACCAGATCCCAGTTGAGCCGAGTGACGTCCCCAAGACGGCCATCATCACACCTTTCGGTTTATTTGAATATCTTCGCATGCCTTTTGGGTTACGAAATGTAGCTCAAACATTTCAACGCTTCGTCGACCACGTCATCCGAGGACTTCACTTCGTCTATGCCTACGTCGACGACCTGTTAATCTACAGCCATGACGATGAAGAACACATTCAGCATCTTCGACTGCTTTTTCAACGCCTTGAAGAGCACGGCCTCATAATCAACAAGCAAAAATGCGAGTTCGGAGTTCCGACGTTGAATTTTTTAGGCCATCAAGTAGATCACACAGGGGTCCGTCCACTTCCCGAAAAAGTCGCAGCCATTAAGGGTTTTCCACAACCAACAACCATTCATAAACTCAGAGAGTTCCTGGGTCTCATAAATTTCTATCGGCGTTTTATTCCCAACTGCGCTTCAACACTCCTGCCGCTCACTGATATGCTCAAAGGCGAACACAAGGACTCAACACCGTTAAATTGGAGCGACTCGGCTTTCCAAGCTTTTTTGCCGCATAAAAGAAGATCTCGCTAGCGCTACCCTACTCGTTCACCCCTGACAAAAAATTCCCGTGAGTGTCATGGTCGACGCCTCCAATATTGCTATTGGCGCTGTCCTGCAGCAGCTCTCCGAAAAGAACTGGCAGCCCATCGCGTTCTACTCCCGAAACCTCAGCGCAACAGAGTCACGCTATAGTACATTCGGTAGAGAGCTCCTTGCGATTCATCAAGCCATCAAACACTTCCGGCATTTCCTAGAGGGTCGTCCTTTCGTCGTTTTCACCGACCACAAACCCTTAACATACGCACTGAAATCAGAGAGCGACAAATTTACTCCCCGTGAGATCCGTCAATTGTCATACATATCAGAATTCACGACAGACATCCGCCATGTCAAAGGCAAAGACAACCTGGCAGCTGATGCGCTTTCGCGGGTTATCGCCACTCCCTGCTGCAGCATGGTACCCGTGAATATTGATTTTGAAGCCATGGCCTCAGCTCAGCGAGATGACACCGAGCTTTAACAAGTTCGTTCATCGCACTGCAGCCTGAATTTGCGCGACGTAGTCTTGCCAATGTGTGGTACACAACTCATCTGCGACCACACCACAGGCGCACCCCGACCTTCGTACCGCTGCATTTCCATCGTCAAGTTTTTGACTCCCTACACTCCATGGCACACCCTGGAGTTCGAGCAACACAGCGGTTAATCACTGAACGCTTCGTATGGCCGGGCGTCAACAAGGACGTACGAAACTGGACTCGCTCTTGTCTGGCCTGCCAGCGGTCTAAAATGCAATGTCCTACGTCAGCACCATACGATGCCTTCCCAACACCAACAGCGCGCTTCGATGCCGTACACCTAGACATTGTGGGTCCTCTCCCAACATCTGGTGGAAACACCTATATACTGACATGCATTGATCGCTTCACGCGCTGGCCTGAAGCATTTCCCATCCCTAACATCACCGCCGAAACCACGGCACGGACATTCGTCGAAGGTTGGATTGCTCGATTTGGTGTGCCTTCATCGGTTACCACTGACCGAGGGAGACAATCCGAGTCCGCTTTATTCCGAGAGCTCATGAGACTACTAGGGTGCTCGCGTATTCGGACCACGTCATACCATCCCATGGCTAACGGCATCGTAGAGCGCTTCCATCGCACGCTCAAGTCTTCTCTAATAGCACACGATGACCGTGTTCATTAAAGCATCCACCTCCCATTGGTGCTTTTGGGACTCCGGGCCGCTTTCAAAGAAGATATCGGTAGTAGTGCTGCCCAGCTCGTATATGGCGCACCCCTTCGCCTTCCAGGGGAATTGATCATCCCGGCTGATCACGGCGCCAATAGCGATCCCGCCAGCTATGCCACGCAACTCACGACGGCTATGCGGGCCCTCCGAGTAACCCCTCCTCGTCCACAACAGCGTAAATCGACGTACGTTTCGACTGAGCTCGCCCACTGCACTCACGTATTCGTCCGCCACGATGCGAGTCGCCAATCTCTACAACATCCGTACGACGGCTCATTCAGAGTAATTGATCGTCGGGACAAATATTTTCTTCTTGATCTAAAGGGACGAAAAGACACCGTGTCAATCGATCGCCTCAAGCCAGCCTACCTTGACACTCCTGTTGCTTCTACACCTCCAACCACCTCACTTGCATCAAGAACATGCACATCGGGAATTTCGAAGGACATACCCCAGCACTTATCCCTACTACTACCGCGAATTGTTTCCGATAACAAGCCACAGAGGCATCCTGACCGGCCAAAACGCCATGTCACTTGGTCACCTCTACCACCACAACTCGGCGTTTTCCAACGGCCTCCTTGTTGGAGGTGGAGTACCTGTAGCAACCGGCTGTTCGGACGAAGGAAGAAGAGGTGGACAAGGGAGAACGAGCTGAAAGGCCGAGCTCAGAACACCGGCAGCTCCCGACCGGACTGGACGTGCATATAATTTTGTAATAAAAATAGGCAGGGAACTTCGTTCCCTACAGACCCATATAAAAAAAAAGTCGATCCGTGGAAGAGACAAAATGCACGCGCGTTTTCCCTTAGGAGTGCACATGAGCGCTACAAAATTAGACTGCTGTCTGCTTCAATTTGCATCCCGGACGTTGAATTGACACTAGCGCGAGTTGATCCTCTAGCATGCATTATAATAACGCTATGGTTTGCGCGAGGAGGTGGGAAACGGCACAAGCTGTCTTGTGCCCTTTGGCCTGCCTCCGGTGAGTTACTCCAATGGCGGTGTCACGCCTGCGTGGATGAGCTTGTGAGATCGGTCTACTGAAGAAAAGATCGGTTGGGCGATCTGGCAATCAATAACGGCGTGATCTTAAGCTGCCATCAGTTTAAACAACATTCGTACCGCTGACAGGGCCACTTTAGCAAGTATAGTGCGACAGCTCGCGGAGTGTCATTATGTGCCCGATGCTGTAGTGATTACTTTTAAAATAAAGTATATCTTGCAGACATCTCTTATTTGGGGTAACCTTTGGTTTGTCTTCTTGCTATTTGAGGTCATTGAACGGTTTTATGTTTGTGGCGGCCTCCCTGTCTCGCATATCACGCTAATGGAAGCCTTGCAATGGTGCTTTCTCGTATTCAGTCAAGGTACTTACACGTATAACGACACTTCACCGGCATATAAACTAAAGGTTCATCTCCGGTCGTCCGTTTTTAGCTTGGGCATCAACTATCCAGAGAACGGCTTTTCTTTTCGCCTCCCAAGCTTTCTTGAGACATCGGTGCTTGTCGAAATTGACGTCATGCGCGACCTGCGAATTGCGTGCCTCTTCATGAGCCTTCATATGTCAAAAGCCTTTTGGCATTGGGTAAATTTGGAATGTAAAAACTTACCCTCTAGCGGCGATGGTAATAAAAATTTTGAATTAATTCTTTGGTTTGAAAATGTTTGCATTCTACGAAAACCACTGAATTTAAAAATAAAAAAAACGCCCATGCGAAGCAGTTGGGTAAAAGGATAAAACTTATATTAACACAAATGCAGGATGTGACTACGGGACACCCCTGAAGAAATATGAAGCACCTTGGTTGTCGGAAGCATCCAATAGTTAGAGGAGGAACACTGAAATTTACAATGCTAAAGGTGAACAATAACGGAAGAGTAAACAAGAACTCCGAAAGATAAACTTCGTTCCCGACATAGCAATGAGGTTTGAATCGTGCTGCCCATTCCCTTTCCAGAACATGGTTTACAGGTCTATAGGTGATTAGCGAAGAGCTGTGTTTGAGGCTGTAAATGGACAATTGAAAAGAGAGCATCAAACAACAAACCATATATTTGGTTGATGTGGTGCTGGAAGTTTAGCCATTCTTTTTCTTTGACCACCAACATAACTATACTTCGCTTCCGCTTATGTCCAGACGCAGCCGACCCTACGAGGTGATGGGACCAATCAAAATCGTAAAATGCGCACCATCATGTTTTAGTCATGTTTCTGTTCATGTTCTATCATCGATCAACACATTATGAACAACAAACGCCTGGTGACTTGCACTTTTGACGCTGCTTGATTAGTTCGGAGCGTCGACGCCGTCTCGATTTGAGCTGAAGCAAACTGAAGGCAGCGTCTGGTTTTTTTTGTTGTTGTTTCTATTAGAAGGTACTTGTGTGAAACATAAAACGGATCAGGTAAGCATATTTATTGAACCTGTCCTAAACCACCAGGCAGTGAAGAAGGGGGGTCATCATATCAGAACGAAAACTGACTGCCAGGCGTCTCGAATCTAAAACTCGCTTTTCTTCCTTGCGATTTCTGTCACGCGTCATCGGGACCTTTGTGGCAAATTTCAAAAAGCAGGTTGCGTGAATTAATTATATGTTCATATGTTAAATAACACGTTCTCTAGTAGGAAAGTTTTATTTCGTTTTCTGTATAGAGAGATGCAAAGAGTAATTTCAAGGTAAAGGCATTTTTTTAAGTAATCCGTAATTGTACCTAATTACGTCTTAGCTGGGAAAATATTTATTGCGATATAATTACGTTCAATTCAGGTCACGTAAAATCATTATCAATCTAAATCAGTTGGAAACGAAAGTAACTTAGCCACTCTCTGGTGGCTACGCATGAAGCACTAGCACTAGTATGAGAGTTGTGATTATTTTATAATCAAATTTTGAGCACGTACTAACCTTTCAGTTTTCAGTATTTTTGTATATGCTTTTAAGTGTTAATATTTTGTGTCTTATTTTCAGTCCTTCCTTTTATGAAGAGGCAATTCAGACACCTCGCTAGAGCAACATTCATATTCAGTAAACCGCGCTATGCCTCGAAGTTACGGTTGGATTTAGACCCTAAGAAATGGTACTAGACGCAAATAAAATGACGCTCTTTTTGGCACAATATTATACCTTTGTATCAAGATCAATCAATGGCCTTTTGAATTGAAGATGCTTTTTTTTATTTACAACTAAGCTTTCACTAAAGCAGAATTTTATTCATTTCAGTTTTTCTTCCCTCCACATTCCCTGGTTCGCAGAATCTATAAAACATTTGATCTGTAGAGCTTTAAAATATTTGTGAAACAAGAGTATAGTAAAGAAAATTTCTACCGACTATACTGATTCTATTAAAACTGTTGCAAATAGGTGCACAATACCTGTTGGCGTTGATATACTTCCGGATATTTTCGGCGCAGGCCACTATCAAAAGATAATGAAAAAAAAGTTCTTGTTCCAACATAACTCCACTTCAGAAACATCCATTCCCTGACAGAGCATTTATTCTGCTCCGGTATGGGCGGACCCACGAGCCTAGGGTTTAGAGCGTGGCCCCAGGCTCGGGTCCACCTTTTCTCTTTCCCGCTGTGCACGAACAATCGCCGAGCACCCTTTATCCTTTCCGCCGGGGGATCTGCAGCGCCCGTGAACGCTTAATCATCCGAACGAGATCCCACGCCTCTTTAGTTCCTCAACACCATCCCATTTTGCAACCTCTTTTCTGTCTCTATTTCCAGGGTTCATATGTTGTCCCCAGACGCTTCTTGTCTTGCTCCTGTTGGCACATCATCCATACTTCACGCCAGATGCATATCAATGCCTTGTACTATACCGTATTTGTAGACATTTCAATAGCTGTAGAATTATGCGTCATTATAGGTCCCATCCTCGTTAGTGTTTAAATATTCTTATCCCCACATTTATTTTCAATGCGAGATCATTTCTTCCGCATACAAACTCTGACATCAAAGTTGACTGGACTTGGCATCTTCGTCCCGTTGTTGGGCTGATTAAGAACTTTAGTACAAATAATACTAATGCATGAAATGTTTACATCCTGCTTCAGTTCAAGTGGCTGTTGAACTGAGATTTTGTGCACATTATGAAAATTAATTAAACCTCTTAACTCATATGACAATAGTTTATGCTGATGGTGGTTTTGCATGTTACTGTCATCTAAATATTGTAGTATTTTTGTTTTTATTGAGTCAAAAAACGATATAAATAGAGGATATATATAAGGTCTGCCTCGCTTTTTCATCTTATAAAACAGAAGCTGGAACCTATAAAAACACTTGGCCGCTGATGGATGTCAGCGCTGCTTGCATAAATTCCCGATCGAGAAACGCGACGTTGTGGCTCAGAGTATTGCAAAAATAACGAAATCAAAATGATGAAATGTAACTGAGTAGGATATCGTATAGAATATACAGCTAATTAAAGCAAAGATACTCTATCGTTTTGCTTGTCAAATAAAGCGATAAAGTGTAACTTAATGATAATATCCTGCTCAATTAGCTGCATAATATCGAGTGCAACGCTTGTACGCGGGGAAACTTGTTCCCAGAGTCGTTTATCTTTCGAAGTGCTACCGTTCAAAATGCACTTCCCCTGGAAAGGAATTGTACGTGACACACGAAAATACCAGCGTCACTAGCTAAGCACAGGCAGGGAGTACGGGCGGAGCTGCAGGGGACAGGCACGCTTTGGCCTAATTGATGGCGCCGTTCAAGGCCTTTTCTTGCGAACAACGGACATGTGACCGAGCGTTCAGGGAATATGGTGAATGTCACGGATATTGTTGAGCTTGTTTCTTTCAAGGTGTCTTTCGGACTTTTTTTTATTTATATCTCAAACGCAAATTAGCGAACACCTTAAACGACAAAACCGCAAAACGATTTCCGTAGGATATATTGGAATATGTATATGTACATATTGCACACGTCGTTAGTTAAAGCAGAATGAGCATAACGCAAGCTTTTTTTTTTAATCTTCAAGCTCGGCTGTAACACTGGGCCACTAGATTTAGGTTATTTAAAGCATATAACACCTTCAAGGCAATTTTCAAACACGAACATAAGCGTACTCTCGACGTGGATTGTGTTGTGTTCACATAGTTTCGACTTTTTACAGTGTTGTCAATAGTTTGATGCTATCATCATTCTTCTCTCCATCTTTTCTTCTATTGGCTCTATCTTATAAAAAGAACAGTCTATCAGAACGCTCAGACCAGACTGGTAGCTCGCTGAACAGTGTCCCCGTAGCCCGGGACACAACATACATTTCTGGCGACGAGGAGTTCCTGGACCCAATTGTCTTCACCGGCAAGACATCGGCTGCGCCCTTTGTTTCGTCGACTGGTCCTCGGCGAATTATTTGGTTCGTCGAGCCGCGTCCTTCGGTCGTCCCCAGCCACATTCAAGATGACTGCGCTACAGAACGGCCTCCCTCTTAAGCAGAAAGTCATCTTCCCATGATGACGACGTCCGGCGGGAGACTTCTCCCAGAGTTCTTGGCGAAACCGGGTACTCCGCCTATTCCTTGGAAACGATGGATACGCATTTTTGAGCGATATCTGCTGGCCACTGGCGCTCGAGATTACGACGCCGAACGTCGGCAGGCCATGCTGCTCAACTGTCTCAGCGAAGCAGGCCAACAGATATTCGACTCGTTACCAATGCCCGAGAGTGCTGTTGCAACGGCGCCAGCAACGTCGGCAGCAGCAAGCGGCGAACAAGCACGTTGTCCACCGGCGAGAGACATCTACAAAGAGAAGGTGAAACTCCTGGAAGCAGAGTTCACTCAAGCCGTCAGTGTGACGCTGCAACAGCTGCAATTTCACCTTCGGAAACAACAAGAGGGTGAGTCCCTCAAGGACTTTCTGTCGGCGCTGCGAGCCTTAGCGATTACGGCAAGTTTTGGGGACCATACACAAGAATAGGTCCGGAAACAATAGACCATTTGCTATATTACACAAGCATCAAGGAGAATGCAGGGATTGGTGTTCCACGCGCCACACGCGCACGCCTTCTCCGTATAAAAGATTCGAATTAAATACCCAAAATAAAGTGTTGACGAACGCACGTGCAAGATGCCATTTGTTTTAGGTATTTGCTTTAGAAAAGATACTACTGCTGAGGACAGCACGTGCGGCGCGTGGAACACCAATCCCTGCATTCTCCTTGTTGCTTGGGTAATAAAGCAATAGGTCGATTCATGATTGGCGTCGCGTCATCTGAAATGCAAGAGCGAATGATCCTAGATGCCGCTCTTGCATTGGACGTGGTCCTTCAGACGCTTTTGAATATTTAACGTGCACGACCTGAAATTCGGAAATGGACAACGGCATCGGCGCCTTCCCCGAGCTCTCTGTCGACTTGCAACATTTCCACCGGAAGTGCGGGCTTCGAAGCAGGATCGTCGACAGAAAGGAACTTGAGACGAAATTATACACCACCACCGTCTTCAAGAAACTCATCACCTTGAGAGTTTTCGCGCCGGTACAGTTCTCGCTCTCCTGCAAAGAGTGAACGTGCCAGAGCCGCAGATCGACGTCTTGAAGCACCCGGGACGCACGCACGACAGATATTTTGCCCTGCGCCGCCTGTGGCGGTACCGGCCGAAAACAATCGTCTGGAGGTGGACCACGACGATCTGGACATCCAAGTTGCAGGCCGGTCCAATACACACCTTCGCCTAGTTCATGGCAAGACCAACCCCCAAGACGTAACGACCAGAGAATTTATAGACGAGCGTGTGCGAACTGTGGACACGGGTTGGAACGCTGTCAGAGATACGAGACGTGCCAAGCCCGGAATCTTTACTGTTACAAGTGTGGTCGTCGTGGTCACTTCGGCGGCACCTGCAGAAGCACGCCCAAAGGATATTCACAACGGCCGCAGCGCAAGAACGTCGAACAGATTCTGTCGTATGATGACGACGACGATCACGAAGGCCCAACGCTCGTGAATCACAACACGGGAATGTGCAAATCCCGAATCTTCATTACGGTAAAAGTCTTCAAGACGTCACTACCGTTCTTGCTTGATACGGGATCGTTTGTTTTGATAATGGACAAGTCCACATTTACACAGCAGTTCGCAAGCGACGCCAAAGTTGTGCCACCGCTACTTGGAATGGACGCTGTGGTAGCACTGGAATTCAAATGAGTGGAGACACCAGAACATGCTTCTATACTGACGCTGACGAGCCTGATGAAGCCTCACTACTGCCAGACCCTCCTATGGTATCTGAGCAGACTACTGACAACACGGAAGGTCGGCAACCAACACCTTCCACACCTACAACTGACGAAACCTGCCAGTCCGACGGCATATCTGCGGCGGTGGAAGAAGAGTGGGCGGCGCGTGCCATGCCACAAAAACAAGCGGCAGAAATTCCGCCTACCGCATCCGCACAGGCAATGCAAAGTCCAACACTTCCAGCATGATACGCACGTTTTAATCACCTCTTCACCCCTGGCCTGGTTCGAGTGAAATGAATTCAATGCAATATAAAGATTCGAGCGTTAGTTCCACCTGTTCAACATCGCATGAGGTTAATTTCTCAAGCGGCTCGGCAAGCCATCTCGGAAGAAGTCAGGCGCCTAGAACAAGAAAGCGTGATTGAGCGCATTAATGGCTCAGAATGGGTCTCGCCCATTGTGGTAGTGCAGAAAAAAGACGGCACATTTCAGATGTGCGTTGATCTTCATAGCGCAAACAAAGCGGTTGTAACTGATAGTTACTCACTTCCTCACATCGAAGAGCTGTTGAAGGCTCTACAGGGTGCCCGTCACTTCTCAAAATTAGACCTCGCGGCTGCTTGCCATCAATTGCCATTGCATTCAGACAGCCGCGACATAAAAGCATTCATCACACACGAAGGGCTGTTTCGTTACAAACGAGTGTGTTTCGGACTAGCTTCTGCTCCTGCAACGTTCCAGCAGATAATGTCCAAACTCCTGAATGGCTGCCAAGGCGTACTATTCTACCATGACGAAGGGCTCGTCTTTGGTAAAACTCAACAAAAACATCTGGAACGTCTGCGGGAGATCCTTTAACGCGTTTCTGACACAGGGCTCAAGCATAACAACAAGTGTGTCTTCGGCGTCACCGAACTCTCTTTTCTGGGACATAAGGTCAGCGGTGACGGAATTGCTCCTTTGCAACAAAAAGTGGATGCTCTTCAAGATGCTCCCATCCCAACACACCTGACACAGCTAAGATCCTTTCTGGGCATGGTCGAGTATTATGCACGATTCGTTCCCCACCTTGCGTCTGATGTAGAACCTTTGCGTAGATACCTCCAGAGGTGCACGCCGTTTATTTGGGACCAAGCCGGGGACAAGAGCTTCGCTCAAGTGAAAAAAATACTTTCGTCTTCAAAACCTTTCAGGATGTCTAATCCAGAGCTACCCATAATTGTGACTACCGATACTTCGGCATACGGGCTTGGAAAAATGCTTCAGCAACTCCACGGCACGGAAATCCAGACAGTCGCCTTCGCGTCACGTAAGCTGACCCCGGCAGAGCGCAAGTACTCGGTGGGGAAAAGAGAAAGCCTTTGAATGCTTGTGGGCGTGTGAAAGATGGCACACGTACCTCTGGGGTCGCCGCTTCAAGTTGCGGACAGACCATCAGGCACTTGCTGCACTGTTAAACACCCGAGGAAATGGACTTCGCCCAATCAGAATTATTTCGTGGTCGACGCGTCTCCTGAAGTACAACTTTCAAGTCGAGTACCAGCGGGGCAGTGAAAATCAGGTTGCAGACGTGCTTTCCAGGCTTCCAGTACCAGATGACGAAGGCGGAACACAATTCGACGAGGAGATTGTGTCATTCGTCTCCCTGGATAGTGAATACGTAACAAAAGCGCAGTAACAAGAGGAATCTGCGGCGGACCCGCTCCTTTCTGCAGTAATACTCTATATCATCTCTGAGTTGCCACCCTGGAGGGCGTTGTCCGCAAACGAGGTCATTCTCCATGATCAGAACGACACACTTTCAGTGAATTACGGCCCTCTGTTAAGGGTTGAGCAGTTTGTCATTCCAACAAGCATGCGAGCGACGGTGATCGCTAGGGCGCATGAAGGTCATGCTGGCATTGTCGGGACGACAACTCGCCTTCGCGAACTTTACTGGTGGCCCCGCATGAACGCGGAGGTGAAACAGGCAGTTCACGCCTGTGACATCCGCAAGACAGCCGACAAGTCTGCGAAGATGGCAACCACACCTCTTCAAACGGAGCCTCTGCCGGATCGCCCGTTGTCAAAGGTCGGCATCGACATAGTGGGCCCTTTCGAGAGAGTGCCGCCGGCATACCGCTACGTAATCACGTTGGTGGATTACTTCTCTAAATGGCCGGAAGTTCAGCTCTGCTCTGACGTCACCACAAAAACGGTGACTGATTTTCTACATCTCGTGTTTACGCGAGAGGGCTACCCCGCCAGTCTCGTCTGCGACAATCGGCCCCAGTTCGTTTCTGAGGAATTTAAAACTTTCTTGGCTTATCGGGGAATCAAACAGAAGCTTGTCTTCTGCAACTACCATTCACAAGCCAACGGGCAGGTGGAAATATTCAACCGAACCCTGAAGTCCTATATACAGTCTGCTACACTCGAGAACCGCGCACTGCATGCCGTAGTCCTGGACTACCTTTTCGTGTACCGCTGTACACCGCACGCCACCACCGGGCTGTCTCCTGCTCTTCTGCTCCACAGTCGCAAGCTGAGACATAGGCTGCATATTTTGGGTCTTTCCTACACAAAGTTCCTCAAGAACCCACTTGAGGAGATGCAGCGACTGCGTGAGCGGGTACAGCAGAGGCAAGATCACTGCAGGATATATACCGACGGAAGACGGGCGGCTAGGGCACCACGCTTCATAGTGGGAGACCTCGTCAGAGTAAAAAAAACTGGAAAAGTACCCAAGGGAAGCCCAGCTTTCAGTCCTCCGACGCGCATAACCCAGCAGGTCGAAAGGTGGACCTACCGACTTGAGGACGGCAAGGTATGGAATGCCTCCAAGCTATCAACCATTCCAGAGCCGGAGGTGACTGTGCCTAAAAGTCTCCTCCAAAACAAAACAACGACAAAGAAAGGGCGATGTACAGTCATCATGAGTGGCAGCCAACAGCTGTCGCTCCGACACCTCGGTTGAGACCAGGGACAGCGGAACCAAATCCAACAGCAGCACCGCCCCAAGCACCAAGACTGCGACGGTGTCAGCGCGACCGGCGACCACCTGAGTGCTCCAGTGGAACTTTGTATATATAGCGGAACTGTCATAGTTTATCTCATGAAACTCGTATGTGTGAGTGGGTGAAAATGACTACATGTAGTAGGTGTTAACGTCTATAGTCCTGGCCAGTAATGACTAAACTTGTAGAATTGGAATGAATGTGCGGTACATAAGTCCGAAAATGGGTCGTGTTACCTTGAGCGATGATTTCGAAATTGTTCTTTGTTTGCAAGTAACGAACTTAGCATTGTGCATCAAAGGAAATTGTCAGTTGTATATATGTGTAATTGTTGTTCACATGCGTTTTGTACTGTATAGTGATCCGGTTTAGCTTGTTATCTCCTTGAATTGTTCTTCTCTTCTTCGTTCTCAGTGTTGCATTCTTATTTTCCAAATTCAAGAGGAGGGGGGAGAAATGTTGTGTTCACAAGGTTTCGATTTCCACTTCATCTTCTTCGTTGTGTTGTAAATAGTTTGATGCTATTATCATTCTTCTCATCTTCATCTTTCTTTTCTTATATTGGCTCTATCTAATAAAAAGAACAGTACGTCAGAACACTCGGACCAGGCTAGTAGCTCAAGGAACAGTGTCCCCGTAGCCCGGGAAACAACAGCTTGAACTTGCAATTACGTGATACACAGCCAGGTCACCTGATACCCAGCCGATTTAGCTATGCAGAGCAGGTTCGAAAGGAGAGCTAAAGTTGATTTATGAAATTCAAAATGCACACTTGCTTGATTATGTTTACAAAGACTGGGTTGATACAGAATGTGTGCAGCTACTATACGAATAACGTCTGCGGGCTGCGCATGCTGTTACTGTGTGATTGGTAGAGGGCAGGGGGGAGGGGGTGAGGCTTCTGTGTGCTTGTATAGCACTTTCGCCCATTTAACGTATCCTCGTCTTTATCAGCCTGATCAAGGTAGTGTAAATTTTCCAAATGTATTTAACCATAACTTGAACACTTCGGGCTTACTGCACCTATTTAACAAATTCACATTTGGATTAAAGGTAGTACATTAAGTACAATGGTAGTACATTATGTACTTCACATTTGGATATTATGTACTAAGGTAGTATATTATCCACTCCACATTTAGAAAAAAACGCAGTACACATAGATAGTCACTAACTACAAATCTATCCTTTAATTCGCATATCAGCGACCACGTTGAGAAAGCCCCAAGGAAGTTGTGGTTTTTTAAAAGAAATCTAGGCTACTGCACACCCGCGAGTAAATTAACAGGTTACAAACCCCTTATTATCCCAGTGCTAGAATACGCAGATGTAGTATGGGATCCATGGTTTTGAACGAGCATTAACGAGTTAGAAAATGTTCATAAGAAAGACTTGTAGCTTGTCTATAATCGGTACGGTAGATAGTTTTCGATAATGGATCTCCACCAGCAATCAGGCTTGCCGCAACTTGCTATACGAAAGAAAGTAAATAAGCTAAAAATGTACCTCCGGCTCTTCAACCGCATGAATGGTCTAAATATTACCGACAACGTTTAAGCCGACACAAGTAGTCAACCAGGGCGAAACACGTTCGAAACAATGGGAGAGGCTTTCTGCCACAAAGATGCTTTAAGAATAGCTTTTTTCCACGGACAGTCGCCGAGTGGAACAGACTCGCTCGAGAGCTCGTTGATATAGACTCCGCTGAGAGGTATTTTGTCTGCGTGCTCTCACATCTACCCAACAACATTAGCAACATATTAATAACAACTGCCCACTGTATTTATCTTGCTCTGCCAGGAAGCGCTCGTTAATTTCACTCATTTATTAAATTTTATGTTTCTCTGAGACGTGTGTTATCTTATGCTAGGGATGACATTTCGCGCTTTTCAATATATTGTGTTTCGTCATTTTTTTTTATTTAGTTTCTGCTTTGCTGCATTATGGTACTGAGCACGTATGAATATCTTCAACTCAGGATGTTTCGTTTTTGCTGTACTACCGGTACTCGAGTTTTGCATTGGCCTTAGTACATGCGGCCCGCCAGTCTTTTGGAAACAAAGAAAGAATTTGTTTTGGTCCCGTAATGGTCCATATACTTCGCAAACATTATTAAATATATTAAGGGTTGCAAATCTTCTGTCTTCCTTTTGTTTAAATAGTGCCGCAATCAAAGAGCAGAAGCAATGAACCGTACAACATCGTTTAGAAAGAACCAGTTGCAAAAATTAAAAAAAATAGATGTTCGCCGTTTAGTTTCATTCTTGGTTTTAAAGGTTACTCCGAACAATTCAGTAATAAAACTCTCAGTCATTTCCGCTTAACTATACAAAATATTAAAGCGAAGCTCCTTTACTTACCTTCCTGTGGGGATTTCACATTTGGTCTATTTATTTTCTATCACCCAGCAAGCGATCTATAAAAAAAAAAACATTTTGGTAAAACACAGATCTTGTCTCATCCAGACCACTTTTCGTGGTGCGACGTCGTAAAAAAAACCCGGAAACATAGGGCCTAGAAAAGGTTTACCTGTGGCATTCCTTCGAATATTCATAGAATTGGCAGCAAATTGGTTTTGTCATTCTGAGCAGGAAAAATGCAAGAAAACGTTTTTCTTGAGAAATTACTCTTTAAGTGCTAATATAATTGGTGATGTCATTTTTTATACATTTACTGGGATCTATTTGAAATATTAAACACACGATCAAGCTTTCCAAAGGTGATTCTTCTTGCTTCTTTTGCGACTCATATTTTAGCAAACACTTTATATATATATATATATACAGGGTGTTTTTTTTTAGATTAACAGAATCTGTTTAAAAAAGTCATGAAAGCCAGAAATATGCGGTCTGTACAGGTGAGCTATACTGCCAGGGGGACATTATAAAGAAGGCTAATCGTAACGATCAGTCGGCTAATTAGTTAAAATTCGTTAATGAACTTTTTAAATTAATGAAAATAGACATATAGTTCCAAATAGAAACTTGCTCAACGTCATCGAAAACCACTAAATCAGTCATTTTCAGAAAGACTTTGAGCGCGTGAGAAGCGTTGTTGTGCACTAAAGTTAGCACTTGTGGAGCACGTACAAAGCTAGTAGTTGCGGTAAGGCGTCCGCGCAGTTTTTCCGTCTCTTATCCTGCCCCAGCGTTTTAACATTTCTCTAGGCTGCCGTATATCATCGCGAGACTGCTATAAATGATGTACAACTTTAGAATTTGGACATCTATTGCTAGTGTTGCGAACATCGGATTTCACCAGAAAGCGGAACTGTTTAATTAACATGGTACGCACGTGACGACATGACACTATATGCTGGTGGTCTTTGCGATTTATTCTTGCTGAGAAAATGAAATTAGATGGTGCAGAATGCACGCTGTAGGGGGTTCGCGCTCAGTGAGAGCCAAGTATTTGAGAAGCATGAAGTATTATTATTAGTGCATCGTCGTGAGGAAGAGTGTTTTGGCAAGAGTGTTTTTACAGACAGAGTAGTTTCCGGGGCCACGCTTTCTGTTCTGCGCCCAAGATGCGGGGCAGAGGAACCTTTACAACACAGTATGTTTTTTTTTAAAAACACCCCCGCCACCGTTCCTCCCCCCCCCCCCCCCCCCCATTTTTGGTATTGTTTTTTGTTGCTCCTCCAGAGAATGTTTTCTATTCCTGAGACATTGCCTCCTCGTTTGTGTGTGTTAATTCGACAATTATAGTTGTCACTTGTTAACAGTAAGGGTTACTGTTAACTGCTTTTATTTTGCACCCCGTGAAGTATTAAGGGGTCATAAAACGATATCGGGTTGGAATGTTCATGACCTGGCAGAGCTGAACTGGTCCTAATATGGCCCAAGTATACTAGCACAGACCGCCACTGATTCAGAAGCTTCTTTGGCGAGGTGAAATTGCGATGATAAAATTAGACTATTTCTTTCAGTCTTGCCTTCACAGAGCCTGACGACGTAATTGTGGGATTGAAACCGCCCGTCTGACGACAGTCGAGCGCGGCTCATAGATTGGACACGAGAATTGCGTGAGCACTGGATTTCGGGTCGTAACAATAAATGCCTCGGCGGACACTTGGGTAGTGGCTCGTGTCCAACCACTGAACTCTAACAAGGCCAGTAGCTCAGCACGCGTTTTATACTTTGCCAAGCCCAGCGCGTGGCTATGATTAACGCTGGCGGCGTAGGATAGGCACCAGGCCACGTGGCCGCTTCTGGCTCCGAGTCACCGTGCTCCGAGTTGAGGGGTTGAACGATGCTCATATTTCTCAAATTCTTTAGCGACTACCATTATCTAAAGAGGAGAGCTAAAACAACTTTAGTCTGTTATTAACGTTCGGGAGTGATTCTAAATAGTATTTAGTGAACGCAGAAAAATAGTTTCATGGTTCCTATAAACAAAATACAGAGGTGATCGAAGCATGGGGAATAACGTGAAAACGACGCTCGAGTTGCCAACGTCCGGATGTCCCTCTAAGGTCACTATGACCTTTTTTAATTTTTTTTTTCAGGTATTTCTTTCGTACACACGTGTAGTTTTATGTAACATCATATTAGTAAGTTACATTTAGTCCTTTCAATACTTCTATTCTCAGGGACATCTTTTCGAGGCAGTTCAACAACAACAAACACATGTTTTGGTGCCTCAATGATGTAAAATTGGTCGTGCAACATTTTTTGTACTCTTAGTAAATAACATTAAGAAGTAATACCTGAATTGATAGCTTCCGAAAACATTCATTAGTTTTCTCCACGTCATTGCAGATGCAGAAAAAAGAAAGGAAACAGCTGCCCCTCCCCCCTCAACTCGCAATTAGAACAAGCGGCCACGTGGGCTGACGCTACTTATATACCGTCAGTGTTAATCATAGTCATGAGCTGGTGTTTGGAAAGCTAACAACTTCCCTGAACGTCAGATAGTCTTTGAGTTTAGCTATTATCATATTTAATTGAACACGAGCAGCTGCCCTTCGGGACCCTTCTTCATCAAGCGGGACTTTTCAAGTCCCGCTTGAGGAAGACGGGTCCCCCTTCGGAACGTCGCGGTTTCTGTATAACTTATACATGTTGAATTAAACCTTCCAAGTTTGTTTGACCCTCGGTGGCTTCTACTTTTATATATATATATATATATATATAGAGAGAGAGAGAGAGAGAAGAAGAAAAAGAGACTAAACAATGCCAACATTAATTGTTTTAAAATGTGCACTTGTGAAGTTGCGACTTTTGAGCAGGTGCGCCTTCCCGGAGAAGTCGTAGGAAACGAGTTAGAACACGTATATTGAATGTATTATATACACATTGAGCTGCGCAATACAATTCCCGGGAAACATTTCAATACACAATCTGATTACAAGTTAACTGTCGGGAAATTTAGACACTATTAAAATCTCTGGCAGACCATGGATTCTTTTTTAGCAAATGCGTCTTTGCGGGGAAATTGTTAAAGGTTACCAAGAATACATTGAATGGAGCAGATACCCAATTGGCTGTACTATATGATTCCCGGAATCTTTTCAAGATACAATGGGATTGCTTAGATAAGGGTCGTAAAAGTAGGACCTTGACAAAATCTTTGGAGGGCCAAGGTTTGTGCGCGTTATTTAACAGATGAGCTACACAGGCGACTATTACTGAATGTCGTTTAATAAAAACTAACTGTGATATATGTTTACCAGGGAAATTTCTAAGATACGGCCTGATTGCTGTGATAAAGGTCGTCAAAGTAGGACGTCGTCACAAATTCTACGCCCCAGTGACCTTCCATCCGTGCGCCCGTGGCTGTGTAAAAAATGTCAAATTATATACACACACATATATACAGGGTGTTTCAGAGAACTCAGGCCAAATCGCTCCTCCGAAAACTACTCATCGCAACGAAAAAAGGCTTGTGTCGTTTTGGTCCTCGGCCAAGGGCGCATTTAGGAAAATTATTAAAGTCCGCGATAATTAAGTTGTTAATTATTTCTGCGCAATTAACTTTTTTAATATTGTGTTTAAGGGCATGGTTTCAATTAGAACATTGCACAGCATCATCAAAAAACGCTAAATCAACAAATTGCACAACGATAGAAGGCACGCAAAGCATTTTACGGCTTTCTGAAAAACCGCACAACTTCGACGGGTTTTTAAGTTTCGGTTTGCTATCGGAGCGCATCTCCGCCCCGACGGTACCGCGCCCCGTGCAGAGATAGTGCAACCAGCCTCTGCTGCGTCGCGCGATGACAGCGCAGCAGAGGTTGGTTGCACTATCTCTCCACGGGGCGCGGTACCGTCGGGGCGGAGATGCGCTCCGATAGCAAACCGAAACTTAAAAATCCGTCGAATTTGTGTGGTTTTTCAGAAAGCCGTAAAATGCTTTGCGTGCCTTCTATCATTCTGCAATTTGTTGATTTAGTGTTTTTCGACAACGCTGAGCAATTTTCTAATTTAAACCGTGCCCTTAAACACAATATTAAAAATTTAATTACGTAACAATAATTAACAACTTAATTATCCCGAATTTTAATAATTTTCTTAAATGGGCCCCTGGCCCAGAACCAAAACGACACAAGCCTTTTTTCGTTGCGATGAGTAGTTTTCGCAGGAGCGATTTGGCCTGAGTTCTCTGAAACACCCTGTATATACTGTGTTTTTTTTTTTTTAAGCTTATCAGATTTGTTTAAAAAAAGCCGTGAAAGTTACACTTATGCCGCTTGTGGAGGTGAGTTATACGACCATGGGGACAGATTATAGGGGGATAATCGTAACGATCAGTCTGCTAATTACTTAAAATTCGTTAATTAACTTTTTAATTAATGAAAATAGACATATGGTTCCAATTGGAAATTTTCTCAGCGTCGACGAAAACCCTTAAATCAGTCATTTTCAGAAAGACTTTGAGCGCGTGAGAAGCGTAGTAGTGCCCTAAATTTACCACTCGTGGAGCAGGTACAAAGCTAGAGGTTGCGATAAGGCGCCCGCGCGATATTTCCGTCTCTTATCTAGCCCCAGCCTTGTACCTGCTCCACGAGTGGTAACTTTAGTGCACTACTACGCTTCTCACGCGCTCAAAGTCTTTCTGAAAATGACTGATTTAGTGGTTTTCGATTACGCTGAGCAAGTTTCTAATTGGAACAATATGTCTATTTTCATTAATTAAAAAGTTAATTAACGAATTTTCATTAAGTAGCCGACTGATCATTACGATTAGCCCCTATAATATGTCCCCCTGGCCGTATAACTCACCTCCACAAGCTGCATAAGTGTAACTTTCACGGCTTTTTTTAAACAAATCTGTTAAGCTTAAAAAAAAAAACACCCTGTATATATATATATATATATATAAAAGTAGAAGCCACCGAGGGTCAAACAAACTTGGAAGGTTTAATTCAACATGTATAAGTTATACAGAAACCGCGACGTTTCGAAGGGGGACTCTTCTTCCTCAAGCGGGACTTGAAAAGTCCCGCTTGAGGAAGAATTTATATATATATATATATTTATATATATATATATGTGTGTGTGTGTGTGTGTGTGTGTGTGTGTGTGTGTGTGTGTGTGTGTGTGTATGCATAATATTATTTAAAATCTTAGTGTAGCAGAGGCCGTGAACAAATGATGCCAAAAAAGCAGTGTGAAAATCTTGAAGTCAAGACGTTGTATAGTCCGCCGAATGTCAAAGACACTCCATCAGTGGTCTGTCTAGGAAGGAGACCCTAGCACACAATGGCTTCCCTGAAAAGCGTTTTAAAATTTCTCCATTTTGAGGACCTAAACAAAAGTATCTAAAGAAACCGCCTCGTCTAGTTTTTTTATTCAACCAGTCTCCAGGACTATTGTTTCTCGTATCTGTGTCAGCTACGTTGGCAATCAACATGAGTATGTCACCGGGAACTTTTTGACATTTGATTGCTTCACGAAGCTACTTTTGTCGTTGATTTTCACGCTATAAACGGCGGAAGTTTTTTCCGGTGACTGTAGTTGCTGTTGTTCAAGCCCGGTTCAGACATTGGTGCAGGTTGTGTCCACAGCAAGCGAACGACAAAAACTACAGGGACAACGTGACAACTCTGGCTCTTGCTTGCTTCCAGAAGCTACTTCTTGCATTGGTTGCCACGTACTATACAGAGACGAGTTGTCTCTGCTACTTGGTTATTGCTCTCATTTCGGTCATTTTGAACGAAACCTAGGGAAATGTATGAACCAGCTGTACCTCCGAGGCGGTGCGTCACCGGTCTCAATGCGGTGCAGCAGAATGTCAGTCTTTACAGACGTTTCCGTAAACGTCGATGAGAAAGACTGCAAGGCGGCTCGCAGCTCCTGCTTCTGCTGGCTGCTTGCGGGGCACTTCCGGAACGATTCTCGAACGCCGGCAGGTAAGACGTCCGGCACTATGGTGAAGTGGGCGTGTTATGGATGCCGTCCACTCGTCTGGTAAACAGAGTCAGCTCTGGTTGTTGTTCCAGCCGGTATCCGCCATCAGAAACTTCGAGTGTCATGCTTTCGCCTGTAATGAAAAGTCTTGGACACTGGTTTCGGTGATGACCGGGATTCTCGAACTTGTAGCAGCCGTCTGACGACAGCTGCCTGCTTAGGCCACCCGCACCGAGGTGCCCATTGGAGCTCTTCCACAGATTGGGTAAAGAACCGCAACGGGAGGGCTTCCACCGGGCTTGCAACCGGTTATTGGGGGGGGGGGGGGGGGGGCTTGTTTCGTTGCCGCGGGGGTCAATGCTGCATGGCTGCGGGATGTTGACCGCAGCGTACCAGTTTTCTTCAGCCCTTGCAGGAGTAGACTAACGAAGATTCTTCCCTTGAGTTTTCATCTCCGTTTGGTCCCAGCTTTCGACAGGGCGCGGCCAACGACCTTCACCTGTCCTGGCGACCACCGCTCGAGAAACTCGTGGGCCCCGCTTTGACCTCCGGGGACCTCCCGATAAGGCGAAAGTCCGCTTATCCTGCGCTGGAGACAGCCATGCATGCCACACCAACTCTCCTGGTTGACGTGGTGGGGAAGAAAGGTGTCGTTCGGACAGCCCACTTGCGTGGAGGCCTCGGGGTCCTAGTATGCACATGCCGGTTCGAGCGCGTACTTGGCTGGTGGCGGCTGCACGTAGTTACGTTCGCATGAATAGCTTCCTTGATGAGGCGGGCGCCACAGGCCTGCTCTTCAAGGGTCCCAGAGCTGCTGTCGATGAGGTAGACGTGGTGTCTTGGGTGGCACTGTATTCTGACCCGAGCTACTCTGTCCGACTCAGGTCTATTTGGGTCCACCCTCTTGCATGGCCCAAACGTACCCGACCAGACATTACTCCGCCTGCTGCATCCCTGTCTCGAGCTCTAAGAATCTGAGTTGGGTATCCTCCAGGTAAGAACTCTTCTCGTAGCCTTTTCTGAAAATTCGCCAGGCTGCTGAAGGGGGCCTGTGATACCAACCACCACATGGCACTGGCTTGCAACGCCAGTGGGACAATGTGGTTCACGATAAAGGCTCCCGAAACACCGGCGGCAAGGTGCTACGTCTGCAACTCGCCAAGAAAATCTGCCACGAACTTGACGTTGTCATGCCCCGTGTAGACTGGAATAGTCAAGTTTGGTTGGGGCTCTCGCGGTGTGGTCTCCTGCTGGCCAGGCGTGAGGGCCAGGCGCTAACTCACTTAGTCGCCCATCTCCGTGACCTTCGTCAGCAGGCTCACTTGTGCCGCTGCGTCCATCGCGGCTCCCTGTTTTCGTGTAAGCATGCGTGCAGGCACAAAAACAAAAAAAAAATTCCCCAGAAACTAACACGAGCGCCACAGAAGCGAAAAAAAGAAGAAAAGAAACACCCCCCAGAAACCAACGCAAAAGCGCAAAACGATTGCCGCGGTCACAAAACAAAACTTCAGAAACCCGCCAATACAACAAGCGCCGACGTGACGGAAGCACAGAACTACAATAGGAAACACTGGGACTTGAAACAGGCTTACAGAAAGAAGAAACCAAGCCCTAAGAAATTCCTGCGCGTGGGTAGCACACCATGCTTGGGCGTCGTTGTGGTAGGTTTTCCTTGCTGCGTACACGACTCGGAGTAATAACACGTAGCCAGCGGTTGCAAGAACAAGAAACAACATTTAGTTGGACATGGACGAGACGATCAATACACTAACATCGTTACCGGCGGCGCTTGATTCCGGGCAGCGACTGCCTGCAAGCCGCCTCTGATCTGTCTTATGAACGCGTCACGCGTGGCCGGCTAGACTCTGCCACCATTCGAGGAAGTCCGCCGCCTGTGCACCGTAGTCTGGCAACTGATCTGGGGAGCCACCAGGGTGCCAACAACCTTAAAGGACTCCTGAAAAAAAATAAGAAATTTTGAACAGTCTGGTTAAAACACGCGCGTCAAAAAAAAAAAAAAAATTACGCGAAAAAAAAAATGTTTGAACGATATTGACGGCGCGAGATGCTATTTAGTCGGTAGTCACCTCCTCTCCACTTGTTTTTTCTCTAGACATTTCGGGCGCGTGGAGGAGAGGTGAATTGGCTTCGCCTACACGTTGCGGTGGAAATAGTGAATGAAAATCTCCTTGAGGTCGAAAGAGCGAATGAACATTCCGTGACGGCTTGGTCTTTGCGTGCAGAATTCCAAATAAATCGCTCGCCGTCAATATTGCTCTAAATTTTTTTTTTCGTGTAAACTTTTTTTTGACACGCGCGTTCCAACCTGACTGTTTACAAGACATTTTATTTATTTTCAGGGGCCCTTTAAGGCTTACATGAGCACGCTAGACCTGCTTCTTTGAAAAAAAAAAAAAAAAAACTCTGGCAACGAGCATTAAGAGGTGTGGTGCCCGAGTTGTCAGCAAAAGCTTTTAGAGGAATGCGAAAAGTGACAACGATTGCTGTGTAATGTTCGCGTATTGCGGCCGAAATGTTGGTGGAAACTGTGACGACGGTAGTGTACAATGTGTCTTTTATTGCAGTGTGGGTGCACTATTTTTACGCACCGTGACGGCACGGGTGGATACTGCCCTTTTTGTACTGATACTTGACTGCTCGTGCCACGGTGTTCTCGTAGTAATGGTCTGTAGAAGAAATTACAGCCGCTTTTTCGTGAACGTCACCCACGGCACGGCCGTTTTTACATGGAAGGAGATGCTGATGAAAGAATTGAGGTAGATGAAGTGGCATCTTCTCTTGGGGATCGTCGTCTGTCCGCAAGTTTATCCGTGTCCTACTCGGCACTTTCCGCAGAGCAAACACGCTAGCGCAGCTGCCTGCATGCAACAGCGGCCTTGGCGGAGTCGTTGCCTTCGGCGCGACGGATCCTCCTCGAACGCCGCTCTCTCACAAGCCTGCGCACCACTATTCCGACCAGGGTCACGGTCGCCCAGTGCGACTCACGCAGTTCCCGAGCGGGCGGCGGCGTCGAAGACGCAATCAACGGAGATGTCGTGGACGCCGGGGATAACCAGCGGTGTTTCTTTGAGGCGCGTTAAGGGTGCCCACGCTATTTCCGAGAAATAACGGGCCCCAAAGCATAAGCCCCAATGCTCGTTTTTGGTCTGCGCATGCCCAGTAGCGACGACATTTTTGGGGGTCGCGGACTTTATTCTAAAACTCCCTAATGTTCACAACTTGTTCCAAGCGTCTACAATGCAAACAAAGACCAAAAGAAGCAAACTTACCAACTGTGTTGAGTTGCTCTTTAGACTGTCGCGACGTGGGTCTTCCACGCTCTTTTTGATCATAATCATCATAAGAGGAAACTTCACAGATAGATAAACTGGAATAAATTAGCACATTTCTATCTTAAAAAGAATTTCCATCCCGCGAGATAAACACATCCAACGCACGACTAGCGCAACCATGTCGGAAAAAAAGAAAAGAAAAAGAATTGGTGCCGCTGGCAATGGAGATCTGTTTCCTTACAAAACCAAAACAGAAACTGACCGAATCGCGATAGAAGGGGGCTGTAAAATGTCTTTGGAAACTTAGTGAAAAATTAGGGTAAATTACAACTATTGTTATAAGTTCAGGAAATAAATTTGTAAAGCATAACTAGCACCGACATACAATTTGTTTCGGGTGCAATGGAGTAGGGAGTGAATTTCTTGTTTCAACCCATCAACATATTTTATTATTTTTCGTGTAGATTACTTTTAATTTACACTCAGCTTACAGTATTTTATTCGTAAATTATTTTAACGTAACAAGCTCCGATGTTATATTTATAGCATTGTCCTTCACTTCCGTCAAAAAAAAAAATCAAGTATTGCAATATTATTGTTCCCGTTAATAACGACTGTATCGAGACTTCGATTCTAGCATTAAGTTGGAGCTACAAAACTATTTGAATTTTAATAACCCCATTGATGTACAAGGATGGTGTATTATGTAATGTTCCCTTTGATCCGATTCTCAATTGTTGCGTCCAATATGCATTTTCAATGTTCTGACAGACATATGTCTAATTGGCTCCTATTGCTCAAATAGACATAAAGAAATGGTCTAGCCATTCCTACTGGACAATTCCAGGTTTCCACTGGTCAAGAAGACATACCTATTTGGCCAACAAAAAGTTTTTGACTGATAAAAATTCCTAATGGTCCGATAAAGTTAATATGCGACCAGTCTAAGCTCCTACCCAAGTAGCACAACACGCCGGGTTGGGGACGGGGCGGTATTGGCCTGCCGGGATACTGATACCGGCCAGTACCGGAAACGCCCCAAGGGGCGACATCGGCCGGGCCCAATGCCGGAATCCGGCCGGTACCGGGAACTTATTGGGAAACCGGGATGCCGGGAATACGGGATGTTCCCAGCGAGCTCCCGACACAGATCCCCGGCATGGAACCGGTGGTACGGTAGAAAACCATCAGTGTGCCAGCGTGTTTCCGGGTCAGAGCCAGTCCAATTGCGGATTAGTCCCAGCGTAATAACAGATCAGTGCCAGCGTAATTGCGGGTCTGAACTATTTTATTGGTTTTCATATCTTTTATAGGTGCTGACCGTTTTTAACATGTTTTTGGGACTTGAACCGAAACAAGCCAGTTTAGTATTTGTGCAATTTTAAGAAACAATTCTGTGTGAACAATTGACTTTCTCCATGTATACAGTATACTCATGGCAATTATTGTATACTTGTTGAGACATGTCCCATTCATCTGTCACCCAGATGCATATTGTGGGTAGTACAAGAAGGGAACATACAAAATTTTTTTACCGTGACATTCTTTATTGTGACTTGTGCATCCATAGCAGCTAGCTCCTCAGCCAGAGTGTCCCTCATCGTCAAAGGCGGTTGGAACCACCAGTGGAGTGTCCGTCTTTTTCACTATATTGCCCCTGCCTGCCTCCCTGCCCGTCAGCCGCTTCTCCATCGCGTCCACGCTGCACCCTTGAGCGCGACTTTGTATGGCACCTGTAAAAAGAATTGTCAGATCACACAGATTAGTTGAGAGATAGGGGAAGCCAATACCTTGCATACTAGCTACAGTCAAATCTCGATAGAACAAATTTCATCGGACTCTCGAAAACCGTTCGTAATTCTGAAATTATCGTTATAGTGAAAAACTCGTAAATTGTAATTATATCTGAGCAAAAATGACCTACCCTTGCAATAGGAATATCCGGACGCTCGGTTTTATCCGAAACACAAAACAAAAAATGCTCCACGTAATTGAACACTACACATTTATTGAAAGAAATCAGAAAACTTCTGATAGGTCCAGCACAACGCTACAGGAAGAACGATTTGATGTCGTCCACCTTGTTGACGGCCTTGGTCATACTGGCACCGCTCACGCGATTGAACACGGCACAGTTACCAGAAGAAATCCGAAATCTTCTGGTAGGTGTAGCACAAACGCTGCAGGACGAACGATTCGATGTCGACCACCTTCCTGTGGACGGCCTCGGTCGCAATGTGAAGTTAGGTGGGTAGGGTTAAGATTTGTTTCCCGGGTCGATCTTTGATGATGATGATGGTTGGGCGTTGCGGGAGCCGCCAAGCGGCCAAAATGCGCGTCTTTCTGTAATTCAAAATTATTTTCGCCATCCATCGTTGCTTTCGGCCGTTTTTTTGCGATATAAATTCGTAATAGTGAGGTGTTGTTCGCATATAAGAGCATTTAAATTATGTGTTATTCTGAAATATTCGGTATTTTGAAATTCGTAGTATGAAATATTTTTGCATTGAAACCAATAGGCATTTGGAAGGGGATTTTTGAAATGTTTGTAAATCTGAAAAATGTGTTATAATGATGTTCGCAATAACGAGATTTGACTGTACACACAAGGTGCTGTTCACACACCGCAGTTTGTGAGCGTTTCCTTTTTGTAAATATAGGTCCCTCACCTAGCCTGCAATTCAAAGGTGACAGAAAGAGAGCACCACAGAGGTGGAGATTCTGGGTTTGGCTACCACGCTAGGGTGCAGATTCTATGGAGGCATATGGCTATTTCATGCAACATCCTATTAATCTGAAATGGAGGGCGAGACGGGGCGGGGGGCGAGAGGGGGCGGGGCGCAGAGATGAGTGGCTAAAAAGAGAGCAAAACTTCCCCAACTGACACTCTACAGACCAAGGCCTCTAAATGGTCTTCATTAGATTTTCAACCTGGAAACTAACAGGATAACAAGACAAGACCAACAAAATCTTTTTTCACAGTTACTTCAAAACGCTGCTTTTGAGTATGAAGTCTTGGGTTGCCAAAGGCATGGTAGCGCTTTTTTGACGAGGACAAAAGAAGGAAAGACAAGACAAACACGAGCGCTGACTGCAACTATTTAATCAACATGGAAATGAGGCGTATATACACGCTTCGATCCTACCAATCAGCCAACCCCCCGCCTTAACGCCGCACGCATGAACTGCACCTCCTTATCGAAAAGGTCGATAGATGCAACGCTGACACACCCCACACCTGCCCTTTTTATCTCGTCCGCTTCGAAAACCACATGACAAACTACGAGGTTGTGTCGAGGACTGTATTCAGGGGTATGGGGTAGTAGCTTTTCAAAACGCTGCGGGCGTGACGGTGGATGACTTTTTAGATCTACTCTCGTTTTATCTTAAGTCTACTTTCGCGGAATGGAACAAAGACACATACCTTCAAAAGGAAGGTATTTGTATCGGCTCATGTCTAGCGCCAATTTTAAGTGACATTTTTTTAGCTTATCACGACAGAGTCCTTTCGGACTGCCTGAGCGTTTTTAACGTAAGGAAGTGTTTTAGATTTGTTGATGATTTTTTAGTATTTCTTAACTATGACTCGACACATTTCCACTCGATGGTGGATAGTCTCTTGACTGTGTATAGTGATGGCCTGCATCCCCTGAAGCTTACACACGAGGTGCCGATAGATGGTGTCATTCGTTTCCTCGACATTAAGCTTACTTTCTTCGAGAATCATGTATGTTGGTTGTATCAACCTAGAGCTAACAAGCCCCTGCTGCCTTTTAGTTCGTCCCACTCAAAACTGGTTAAGAGAGGGATTGCTACTTTGTGCTTCAAGAACGCCCTTCATAAGTCATGTCACCATGTGACACATTTGAGTGTCCTGGAGCAGTCGGAACGTCTGTTGGCGGCTGGTTACCCGGAAGCTGTACTGGTTTCGGTAGCGGAGGTGATCCTTAGGAGGCTTCGAGCAAAGGGCAACACCCGTCCAGAGGAGGCCAGGAGTAAACAAAGGATTGCAGTCGTGCCTTATATGCACAAGACGGCACATAACCTAAAGAAAATAGCAAGCCGCATAAATACCAAGGTGGTCTTTTCTGCGCCAGAAAAGCTCGCCAGGCTGAGTCATTTGACGAACCCTTTCCGCAAAGCCTCGATGGGTTGTATGATAAGGCATAGAAATCCGTTTGTCGTTTGTGTTGAGGGCGTGGTGAATCAGATTCCGTTAACATGCGGTAAGAAATATGTAGGTCAGACTGGGAGATGCCTGAATGACAGGCTCAGCGAACATTGTCTTAACGTCAAAAACCATCGGGATGGCCACCTTTCAATGCATTGCCATGACTGCGGATGCAAACCATTGTTCGACTCATGTTCAGTACTGGCTAGACATAAAAATAGAACTGTTAGGGAAATTATCGAAGCGGACGAGATAAAAAGGGCAGGTGTGGGGTGTGTCAGCGTTGCATCTATCGACCTTTTCGATAAGGAGGTGCAGTTCATGCGTGCGGCGTTAAGGCCGGGGGTTGGCTGATTGGTAGGATCGAAGCGTGTATATATGCCTCATTTCCATGTTGATTAAATAGTTGCAGTCAGCGCTTGTGTTTGTCTTGTCTTTCCTTCTTTTGTCCTCGTCAAAAAAGCGCTACCATGCCTTTGGCAACCCAAGACCAATACCAACTAGCCCAGCATTCAGCATTGATGAGTATGAAGGTTCCGAGAATGCTAACACAAGAGTTATTCATAATAGAGAATGCAAGTCGAATTAAAAAAAAAAACGACAGGAACTGACGACTTAAATTTTGCATACTGCAAGACTTAGTGGGAAGCTGAAGCTGTTCTGTATTTGAGGAAGAACACCAAAATCGTCTTCATTTGGCCTCCAGGATCACGAATATCGTTTATTTTTTAATCTGGTGCACGGAGGCTGCAGAAATTAATTTCTAAAGTACAGCTGAAGCCCCTCCTTCCCGGACGTGACGTCATGCTGGGAGTTTTCGGAATTTCTGCTCTCGCTCATCTTTAGCTCCTGTCAAACCTATGCACGTGAACTCTTGCTATTTTTAAAAAGGTCAGAAATAGACGTCACGACTGGCATCAGTGTGGAAAAATACAACTGGCAAGCTTGCAATTGCACGCGCTGCCCACACGAGCGACACGTGCTTGGCGCCCCAAAATCCTAGTACGACGCCACGACTCGTCTGAGGTTTTTCGTGTTTTCTCGTGTCTAGTTACACCTTCGGGGAAAACGAAAGCGATATTCAGATTCACAGGACAAAAATACGACAGAAGTCACCTCTAACTCGTTTTTTTTTTTCAAGAAGTGTTTCAGCTTCCCTTTAATTGTCAACATATTTCAAATATTTTGCTTGTCTATTGAGCTGCAATAGAGGTACCATCAATTTAATAGCTAGTAATGGATATGCATTACCAATGACCACGTTGCACATCATGGCGTCCTTGAACCTTGACTTTCCTCGGTAGCCCAGGAGAGAGAACTGCTCCTGGACTTGCTTTGAGAACAGGCGTCCCACCATCTCTCGCACCACCTTTTGCAGCTTCTTGCTGTCTCCTAGAGACACGAGCTGCTCCTCCTAGAAAGACAAAATGTGTTCTCAACATGTCAATAAAGTTATTGACATGCAGATACAAGGTATGAACATGTCTCAAGTAAGAGAATGTGAATGCCCAGGTAAATGCAGCAAGCCACACTATACATGCATCATTATGGTACAATATTTACTGGAGAGAGAATAAAAAATGTTTGAATATATGGCAACTCTACCTGTCTTAGACAAAACCAGAAAACTTAAAATATTTCCCTCCATACTCCGCTAAATCTCATTAGTCAGTCACATTCGTTGCATCGTTCAAATTGTCCAAACGTTTTGATGGATCATCTTTGCTCATCAGCATCCACTCAGTAATTTTAATGATGTATGTGGTTCTCAAAACAGTGCATTCAAGACCCTGCGCATCTTGAATTTGTTAAAGCTTAGTTTGCTGGCTAGTCACCCTGCAAATTTATTGCCTATTTTATGACTTTACGAAGACTGGAATTGAAAAAGGCATAAAAAGCAGGAATTGACCGAAACCGTCTTCATAGTCGCACAAAATGGCAACAGCAGCACAGTGTGAGTAGTTTTCTTTCCATATTTTTGTTTAGTGCTTACTCAGTGGTGGCCCTGTAGGCCAATGAACCAACTTACTCAGCTCAAGCCCGCCACATGTAATAATCGCTTGTGTGACTACCGTATGCTATGCCTGGAGACACAGCTACGCATGCACTCACACCCCCTGAATGAAGTGGCGGATGCAATGACAGTTACTCTTTCACCTTGGAAAATTTATTTGCTCTCATAGGGTGACCTTTGGTTAGGACAGGTTAACATCTCATTTTGGAAATGCACTACTTATGTAAAGTAAAGATGCAATTAATTAAAATTTATCCGGCAACCCTTTACAAATTCGTTTGGGCATACGCATATGGTGGGCACGCTCAAAAGCGATTTTGGACAAGGCTAAAAGTTATTTTCAAGCATGTACCTTTACTTCTGTAGCAGATGCCAAAAGCACAAATGAATTTATCGCCTTAAATATATAGATCTCTTGACTATAGCCTCAAGTGAGAACAGGAATAAAACCAAAAGAAGCCGAATATATACTACAGCATCTCGATCCTTCTGCCAAGCAAGCGTTAAACACAAAAAGCACGCAGGCGGGTTTGTGTGTGCTCCGCACACATACTTACGGCGAGAGTTGTTGCAGGTGCGGAATTTAACTTCTAAGGATAAAACGGGGGCAGAGGTGTCGTAGGAAATCAGCATGATTTATGATTATTTGCCGGCCGACATATTCAAGCACCCAAAGGCAAATATGTGTTGGGCGATTTCACTTCCCCCGTCGTGAAATGTTTTACTTAAAAAAATTTCAAGAAGTGGCAGTTGAAAAAGACTTAAAATGCCGTTCAATGAGGATGCACATGAAGGCCTCTTGTCTACACGACCTTCGGGTGGAAAAAACTGTTCAAAAATGTAACGACGCACAAACACTTAATTTTGGTGGCCACCGTCCAGCATTTCTCCCTTCAGTAGCCTCTATGAAACGCAGTTTAACAATTGCAAAAACTATATGCAGGCTACTAAAGCTGACTTGCAAAACGTGCAACTGGTGTTGCATCACCTTGACACAATTCTATCGCAGGGTTCAGTTTAAGGATGTCCCTTACAATAAATAGCCTTCCATCGTGCATTGGCTGTGCGTGCACTCCGCTGTTATAAATAACAGAAGGCCCGCAATGAAGGTGGGGCATCTTACTCATTTTTAATTTGCCACAGACTGTGCTTAAAACACAGTTTGGGTGGACGTCCATTTGAAATATTACAGTAAAAGGTTTCAGTCCACATTTCAACCCCATTTGCATAAATCTTCAGATAACCCGAGTTAAACCACAAAGTAAGAATCGCAGCATTATACCCGTCAATATTGTGAAAAAGAGGACACATAAATACCGGCAGTGTCCTGTTGGTGAAGTTCTTCAGCTGCGCTTCTGCAGCACGAAACTGTTCCATGTTGCTGAGAGGCATCAGGAACAGCTCGGGTGGTTCAGGCTTGGCCAGTTCCTGGGGTGTCGCCTGTTCCCCGGGCCTCGCCTGCTCTCCCTGGTGCTTGAAAGACACCACGTGCCTGAGCACCTGCCGAACAGACTTGCAGTTCCCTGTTCTGCTGCTGTAGGTGCCCATTCTGGATGTGCAGGTCTATCACGACCTTAGCAGCTGAGCATCGAGAGCTGCAAGATAAGCAAGGCATAACATAAGAAAGCATTACCTATTTTGCTGATCAACATTATGCTCTGACGATGGGGAGAAACTTTTTCAGAAACTCGGGTTTCGGGAAGTTTCAGAAGAACGCCCGAACCTTCAGGTGTTTCGGATGAGTTTGGCTAGCTTTGGAACGGTTGCCAGACACACTGAGTGTTTCAAATTTTTGTAAAAATTTAAGAGACGTTATAATTTGTACGCAATATTCATAAATTTAATAAAAAAACATTTGTGTTAATCAAATAATCTTTCTGAAAGGGAGACACGGCCCCAATTTTCGGAACTTCACAGTTTTGGCTTGTATGGTCAATTATGAATGCTCCCACAACGTTTTATGATGCTTTTTGACAATCAAAGCAAATAAAAACGATATTGATTCTTCGGCGATGCACGTGAGACGCGCTGCGCTTGGCTGCGATAAGTACCAGTTTAAAAATCTGAGATATAGGTCTGCGGCTATTAGGCCTAGCACGGTGCCTGTACCCTTGTTGGAACTGCCATTTCCTGGGCTTTCAGGACAGCCTTTTTTTTAACTATCAACCGCCTAAGAATGGGAGAGAATCGCGTAAAGAACACTTGCCCTGGGATAGAAAACAAAACTCGGGCTGCAAGCGGCTGCTCTGTGGTCACATGATTCCTCGCGCCTAGGCATATGACGCTTTAGAATGAATTGGCACTTCCAAGTGAAGCACGGGTCGTCAATTGCGTCCCTTGTTAAATAGCAGAAGTTCCCAATGCAACTTTGTTTTCTATCGTTTCACTCGCAGCATAAAGTGCGTAACAGATGATCCACCTTTCTTCGGTTCTGGTAGCAGACGACGCGACGGCGTCTTGTTTCCCGCAGCAAATGGCACTCTCGGGCAGACAAACCCTCCCTCTTTACTCACGTTAGCAGGCGACGTGTCTGTTAAAGAATTGTCAGCTCCTTCAGTACAAGCCTGCCGAGACCTCAATCTCACCAAACACCAAAATCTGGCCATTGGTACAATATTTCAAGATACAAACACAAGCTGCACAGCACGGCGCCGAAGCGAACTTGCTGCAGCTAAAAACAAGCCTCTAAGCTGTCCGTCGAACCTCTCCAGAGTAGGACAGCACCACGGCCGTTCTTGGCAGCATGCAATGCTTTGCCACAGCATTACAAGAAAGTTTTGTGACCAGTAGTGTATTGAAGGACTCGGTCACTACTGTAAATGTGCATGTGTCATTACCAAGATTATGGAGCTAGCTAATTTGAGCAACTGCACGCAAGCTAATGTGGTCAAGCATGCTAACAGAGGGCAGATCAAAAATGTGTGCTAGCACATCATCAGGAGTTTAGATGAAAAGGAATAGTACAAAATAAAAAGGAACAGTACAAAATAATACTTACTGCATTTCTGCAAACTTGATGCTCTGAACGAAGGCCAGTCAGGGTCTGGTGCTTGGCCCGCTCGCACACGAGACAAGATGTCCGCCCCAGAAATTTTTCTTGGCCTCACGCCGTTGTTTCATACTCACGTCGAACCACAACAGAGGGACGGGCGCCACCGTTATTTCGTCATTCTCTTCGATGAATTGTACTCCTCCTCCCTAGAATGAAAGGCGTGGTCAGACATGATGTTCATTCAAGTTACTTCACACTGTCACGTCTTCGCAACCTTTAGCGTACATTATAATAACTCCATGGCTATATCCCCAAGCACGACCACAATGAAACACGACGACGTCGCATTCCGGTGCACGCCAAGTAATAGAAGTAGCGGTAAAAGCGAAACAAACGGTGCTCATTACGGGTAAAGGTCTGTTTACACCATGCTTTGTAGCTTTTTACTTGCAACGGTTTCGTGATACCGAGGTTTCGCGCGAGTAGCTTATTTACATCCAGTTTTTCAAGCAACGGCAATGGCGTTTCGACTATACTCCGTTCATCCTTAAAGGGATACTGAACCAAAGAATTTAGTGTCCATAATAAGTGGCGCACATTCTTTCCACGAGCCAGCAGCCGCAGGTGTGCGCGAGCACACGCAACGAAAATGACGTCAAAGACCTCCATTCGCGTTAAAGAGGACAGTGAAATGCATGGGCTTCGGGTCAAAGGAGAATAAATACAGCCTTTTCATCTCTACAAGTGAAAGCTACGTGCTTGTTAGACCAATTAATCGCTTACCTTTTACACCAGACACCACTGTGTAGATGAAGAACTTGTCTTTATTCTCTTTTGGCTCGAAGCCCATACATTTCACTGTTATCTTAACCGCGAATGGAGGTCTTTGACGTCATTTTTGTTGCGTGTGCTCGCGCACACCGGCGGCTGCTGTCTCGTGGAAAGAATGTGCGCCACTTATTATGGACATTAAATTCCTTGGTTCACTATCCCTTTAAGCTGAGACTAGAAGCTCCGCCTTCAACACGAGCTTTCTGCCCTTGCTAACACAAGTGCGAACGCGCAGGCACGCGCAACCAAAGCACTGCAGAAGCCAGCGAGCTCGCCCTGAAGGCGGAGATTCTAGTCTCAGCTTAGGGGCGAACGGAGTATACATTCCTTGCATATGACGACACGCTAGGTAAGGACGGGGCCCTGTGCCATGCTGGTGGTAGACTTCACAACGCGCGAATGCGCTTACCAAGGCGTAGGATGCCGCTAACTGCCTGGACATACACCGTATTTTCATCGAAGGTACCTAGTTTTATTTGATGTGAACTTGGAAAAAAGAGCCGAGCTTACGATGATGACGTTTAGCCAGTACGTGCAGAATTTTTCAGCATTGGTGCGATTGCGCTACGAGCAGAAAATTTCGATATGCCGCTAAGTTATAATGCAAAAAAAAATAACGTCGCAAAAAAAAAAAAAAGTTGTATCGCGCGCCGCAAAATTTGACGAGCGGCTCTAGGAGTCGCCTGTAGAAAAATTTTTACGACTTTGCGAAGTATGGTAAACAATGCAAGGTTACCGTTATAATCTAAACCCTGATGCAAGGATAAATAACATAACGGACAAGCGTCTCGCGGAGGGCACAAACCGATGCCCCGGCAGCGGCGTCTCGGCGAGCTTGCATGCCTCCTCCTACACGGCGCGGTCGCCCCCGGAGACCGCTTTGATCTCCGGACACCGCGCGGTGCCAGCCACCAGTGCTGGAAACCCCCTATCCCTATCTCCCCCCCTCACGGATTAAGCGCGACGATGGGACGACGAGCTAGCGGGACGGCGAGACGACGCTCCTGACGCCCGAACGCTTACAACAACACACGGAGGCCGCCGCCGACCGATCGCCGTCTCGCCGGACTCGCGGCGCGACACTCGCCCGTATTCGGCCGGGAGACCCGAAGGTGCGCTCGAAGCGTGGAAACGGCGCGATGTGACGAAAGGCAAAGGACATCTACACCACGAACGGGCAAAAGCCGATGCAAAAACGTGCGCGAACGTAAACGGTAGATAAGTGCCGTCGCTCGTCACTACGAAATAATCCGCGGCCGAGTCCCCTTCCTGCTGCTCGTACTTTCTCTTACTTGACGGCTACTCCGTCTCGCGGGGCATGCCGACGAAACGATCGTCGGGATACTGCGAAGGGCCGTGGAGTCAACCACCAGAATGGCGCTTACCGGCGTTGTTGAGCGGAAGTTGGTTCACTAGGCCTACGTACGACCAAACCGACAGAACACGAACATCAAAATCAAAGCACGGGCGGGTAACTTCGAGCGATTTCTGCCCCGCATAGATTTACATGCAGCGCTTTCACTCGCTACTACGGTCACATACAATTTTTTTAACCCTGTAGCCACCGTACCTGAACCATGCAGCGAACCACGCCAACGCTTAACCAACACAACCGTTGTCTCGCTCGCCATTTCTGCTTACCTTTTCCGGCTTTGGATTGGATGCTGGATCGGCTTTCTAGCAAAGTCTGTCAACGGCTGGCTGGATGCTGGATGAGGTCTGTTCTAGTCTAAACACGAAGTCGCAAATATATAATTGTGCTACTGTGCTACTCTAAAAAAACAAACAAACAACAAAAAAAAACGCGGACAGGAAGGAATACACGACGTTTCAACGAAGTGCACTCTGGGAGCTAGTTGGCCACTCAGTTTCGGTTTCGATTGAGCAGCTTCCTTTCATGCTATCACGCCGTGACCGAATGCGCCGCTTGCGTTTTCGATTATCTGACTTTTTACAAATGTGCAATACATTCATTCTCGAACGATACAAAACGAAAACTGGGGCAATTTCCTTGGTTCCCGAAACACCGGATATTGTGCGTGCGTGCGCAAACGCAGTAAGACGTGGCTTAGTCACCTCACCCACGAGTGCATCTTTGAGCTTAATTTAAAAAATCCCGTCTAGTACCAGTGAACTACAACTAAAATTTGGTCACCTTGAGCCTTACACGTATTTTGTTTCCAAACGTCCGCTTCTTGTTTGCTTCATTGGGCGAAAAGCAAGCCGCATCCTCACAGGAGTATCAAAGTTGAGCCCAGCGTTGACGCATGAACGTTTAAGGAAACACAATAAATTCGACCTCACTACTGCACAAAAATTACTATGATGTCTTCCTCGTGTCATAATATATCGCCCACTCAAATTTTACGCTGATAGGAGATTAGGTTTTCGCAAACGCTGAGGTCGGCTAGCTACGACGGAGGCTCTAACAAGCGTCTCCTACTCCTCGCTAAGCTTTTTTGGACGAGCTTTTACCGACGCCCAAGATCTGTGTCTGAACGGTGTGTCTGAAATTATCTCAGCATACTCAGTCAGGAAGAAAGCAAACACATAAATATTACGGCCATTAGCAACCGTCAAATGCGCTTTGATTAATTTCGTTCCTTTGGCACACCGCATAGAGGTTCACGCCCGTCCGGCGCACTTCCGGCGAACGGTGTGACATTCTTCACACAATTGCTCGACTTCTGCTTTCTTAAAACGGTTTGTATGTGGGAATCTGCCTATATGATTGCAGAATAACTTTATGCGCATACGCGATGTTGAATATTAGTGGAATGCAAGCGGGTGGGGACTTAGCTTGGTGCAGTGCTGCGGGTCAGTACAGGTAAGAGATAAGAAGTGTGTTCAAATTGAGCTTTTCAATGGCGCCTCCAAGTTTCACCTCACGTACTCAGGCGTATTAAGAACAACAGTAGACGCAAAAAATTATATTTCGTCTATGGACGCGCAAAACAAACAAACTTCCTGACCAGCTGTAAAGGTGCGAGCTCGGTGTATGCAAACTTATTGGTCGTTACTAGCTTGTTGACTCGTACACAAGCAAGATACCCGAGCTACGCAGGGTCGAGATTCCCAGCTCGGGCTCGTCCACGTACCTCGAAACGCTAACAGAAAGGCTCGATCGTGTACAAAAATACAACAAGCATGTGTGAAGACAAGCTATACGTCTCGGGATTGTGCTATAGCTTCGAGGTCTGGCCATTTAGGTTAGTTTAGAGACCAAAAATGATGCTCTCGAGACCAGAAAACGTGAGATCACGGCCGTTAATAGTCCACGCTCTCTGTATAATCTCTTGTCAACGTGTCGATCGAAACCGAAACCATGCCGCTCTCCTCCCTGGCCAACTGGTTTCCAGAGTGCAACGCGCGCCGTGTTGCATGCAGGGGTTTATGGAAGTAGTCCATAGAATGCCCTAGCAGTGGTAGCGACGGTAGCGAGAAGCAGATCTGGTTTGAATAAACGCGTAAGAGTTAAATGTAGTAACCCTTTCTGGTTCAAAATAGAGTGCACGTGATGTTTCGATTATGATCATGCAGAAAGATGTAAGCCTTTTTCGGGGGAGTACGATCTCTAGTCACTCGCAACATTTCAGTTTCGTTATCAACGTTGCCGCGGGGGAATGAAGGAGTTTCGCTGCTTTTTTGTTTCGATTGCTGGGTGGGCTCTCTTGCTGTGGTTGCTTTCGTTCCTCTTGTCATGACCGACTGGCCCGAGCATACTGCGGCGATGACATCGTTGCAGTTAATTTCAGGAGGTCTAATAAAACGCAGTAGCAGCGAAATCAGCGACAGCGACGAAGATACCAGCTTAGCTCCAGCTCGAGTGACGACGAGGCAGCCGTTCTCGGCGAAGTCTTTGCCGACTCATTCGCCTTGCCAGCGAAGAGGCCCAAGATATGGCGTTACGTCGAAGACGTTGTGCGCGCCTATTCGGATGAAGTGCTAGGCATGTCGTTTGCTAGAAGACAATACGCCAAATACTCCGCAGATGGAACTCGCCTTCGGAGATGACGGTCGCTTTACGGCATACGTGTTTGGTATTGCTTAATAGACCCTTTGCAAAACGTACAGCGCCACGACGGCAGGGAATTTTGGGAACCCTCGGTACAGATCACGCGCACGCGCTTTCTCGTTGCGCCTCCGCGACTGCGCGCGCGTCCCGGCAGCTACCGCCAGCAGCCGTTGCAGCCATCCCGCCGAGTCGTACGTCGTTGCCGGCGCACCGTATCTGTGGCAGCGTAAAGGCATCGCGACAGGTGAACTCATTTCAATACGTTATTCGTCGTAACTTACCTTCACGTATTGAAGTGTCACCGAATCCATTTAGTTTGCACCGCAACCGTGGCAGGTTTCGACCAGGTTCGACAAAGCGTTGGTGCAGCAGACGACAGAGCCGCTACAAAGGAGAGGGATGAGAAAGGGGCAGCCGTCGGCTCGTCGCTCGCCCAACTCGGCTGCTCTGTTGCCGTGGTAACATGGGCCTACTCACGTATGCCACGTGGTAGCGGGAGGAGGGGCGTACCGAGGACTCCCATTATTTGTCGCGCGGCGCGCGCGGGCTTTTGGGATTTTCGCAAAGGGTCTATTGCATCCTACGGCTCGTACAAAAGTAGTTGTAGTTGTCTTCATCGGGTTTATATAACTGTAAGGAAAAATAAATAGTGTCTCAACTTCGGGGTCACCGTTAATCAAGTAGTAACAATCAACATTTTTGTGAAAGCATGAAGTTCCGATCAGTACCTCATGCTTTCAGCAAGATTGCAATCGGAACCGAAACTGTTAAAAAGCGAGGGCAGACGCTATGAAAGCGGTGGCAGCGCGTGACACTGGGTGGATCGCTCACTGAGGCCGACCGCTCAACGACCGCTAGCGCGGAGCGCTCGGCATCTGCCTGGGAAAAGGGCTGGATCGCGCATCCCCGCTTGGTCGCTGCAGCTGCAGCGCGAGAGTGAAGCCACCGGTCGGCCATCTTGCATGTTGAAAAATCGCGTTTTTTGGAGCGTTCGGAGGCTGGCGGCAGCATGCTGAAGACACGTTTTCTACTCGTTCGTAGACATTCGTTGAAGAAGCTCTTTAAAACCCTGTGTAAGCCGTGAGACTTGCCGTTGAGAACACGTGGAAATTTTTACGGAAGCGCAGTGCCGCAGTAAAAATGCCCAACTCATCGAAAGCAAGTTTTGCTGCCGCGATGCAACGCGCAGGTTACGAGTGACCCGCGCGTTGCATCATTAGACTTTTCCCATATTACAACGTGCGGGACCCTTGTGACGTCACACGTGACGTCACGTGTGACGTCATTATAGGAAACGTCCCATAATGCAATGCGCGGATCACGAATGAGACGGCACACTGCATTATAGAACGTTTCCCATAACGCAATGCGCGGTTACGCCGACGGCGACGTTGGCGTCGCCGACCCGCGCGTTGCATCATGAGATGCTTCCCATAATGCGAAGCGCGGGTTACAAATGAGACGGCGCGTTGCATTATGGGACGTTTCCCATAACGCAACGCGCGGTTACGCCAACGGCGACGTTGGTGTCGCCGTCGCCGACAGCGCGTTGCATCATGGGACGCTTCCCATAATGCAACGCGCGGGACCCTCGTGACGTCACACATGCCGTCATTACGGGAAACGTCCCATAATGCAATGCGCGGGTCACGAGTGAGACCCGCGCGTTCCATTATGGCACGTTTCCCATAATGCAACGCGCGGTTACGCCGACGGCGACTGCGACGGCGATGCCGCTCAAGCCGGAAACGGGCGCCTAAGAGCTGCGCTCTAAACAATTAATAGATGTAAACCAAATTAAATTTTCATTCCACAGCCATGTTTGATCCCGTCCTATTTAACAAAACTGAAATAAGCCTTTGTTAACTGGTTTAAGGATGACGCGGCGTTAATATGAGGCTAAGTATAATATTAGGTGTCACCTTTTAGCATATTGAAGACAAGTTCAACCTAACAGTCATTTGCAACCATCATCAGCGAAAAAGCTATGTCGGTTACATATCAAAACTTGCATGGCTCGAATGGCCTGTGAAAGCAGCGAGAAAACGATGTCGGCCAGTCACCGGGAACTCCGTGGCTGAACTGGCCGGTGATTACAGAAAGAAAACGATGTCGGCCAGTCAGCGGAAACTCCACGGCTAGACTGGCCGGTGACTACAGCAAGAAAACGATGTCGGCCAGTCACCGGAAACTCCATGGCTAGACTGGCCAGTGACTACAGCAAGAAAACGATATCGGCCAGTCACCGGAAACTCCACGGCTAGACTGGCCGGTGGCTACAGCAAGAAAACGATGTCGGCCGGTATCGGGAATTTTCCGGCTGGTACTGGCCAGTTTAGACAACGAGTCCCCGATATCGGCCGAAGTCGGTTTCTTACCGGC
>JABSTQ010008899.1:0-68412 GCA_013358835.2 Ixodes persulcatus
GCAAAAATCTTGCCGTTTCGTACCCAGACATACCTCCAGTTGCACTGACGTTTTTTTTCGATCGCTTTTCCAAGCACACGCTTCAAAGTGGGGCAAAGATGTTCGTTTACAAATACAGGTGTGTCTGTGTCAATGCCTATATCGGAGTTTGAGAGACGCTTCTTTGCATGCAGCCGCTGCCTTTGCTCCCAGTCATTTGACGACACAAAATGTTTGACCAGACACCCAGATAAAGTATCTAGAGAGCTACACAAGGCGTTTGAGATTAAAGCCAAAAGCATGAGTTGTACAAGTGACACATGCATAACCTTATCAGTAAAATAATAAGAATTTCTTGATAGAGGGCTACACCGGTTGTAGTAATTCTTGACGTTTTTCACGGCTATATAAGAGATTGTATTTTCATTAAATGTTAGTTGCGAGTTCGCCATTGTTTACGTCAACTTCTTGTCCCTGTCTATTTTTATGGCGCTTGCCTACGATGATGAAATTTGCAGCATTTCCTGAATCGACGCTGCCCCTCTGCGCCAGTTGCAAGACAACTAAAATTCTAGGAGATTGACAATGGTGAAATTTACCTTGTAAGTCTGTCCGAGTGCTTCAGTCAAAGTGTAGGCTAATGTTCGAAAACATGGAACGTTGGCAGGTACCTAGAATGCGAGCAACCAATGTGGCTTTTATCTTATTCTGGGTTTGCTTTTGTTTATGAGTGTGTTTACCTGTGTGCTTGCGTTTCTTGTTTTTTCGGTACATATGCACGGGTGTATTTCTACCTTCACGACTGACTTTATACCTCCCGTCCCCCCCCCCCCTTAGCGAAAACTAAGACGTTTGAAATATACCACATTCTAATTTGAGTGTATTTTAAGTACAGCTCATAATTCTAAGTACACAAAAAATAGACCGAAAATACACAGTTCTTTTTTTTTTTACTTAGTTCTAAAATATATTTTTGAAAATAGTTTTAAAATGCCTTTATTTAAACTACATTTGAAGTTCTCTTGATGCGTTCTGAAATATGTAAATACTAAATTAGTAGGCACAAAATACCTTTCAATTAGATTTCTTAAAATATTAATTTATTTCATGCAAAATATACTCCACCCTTAAAAAAAGGCAGCGATCAAAAATATGTGCAGAATGCTCTTAAAATACCTGGAAATCGTAAATACTGTTTTGTTATACCCTAAATACCTTTTGACTGCAATAATTTGGTAGTTTGACTTAAACTACCAAAGTATTGAAGAGCTCGCCTCTCAGAAATTCACTTCAAGCAGATGTGGAGTACATTGAACTGCCTAAATACAACATTTGATTAGTTTGCCAATTGAGTTGTACAGCATCGCACTGATGAATCAGAGAAGTTTATTGTTTCCTTTTTTCTATCAAGAATACACCTGATTAGTTTCTTGCACACCAAACACAAACAGGGTTCGGGAACTACAACCAAAACACTTGCTGATGCTGGAAAGCTTCAGCAAGAGCTGTGAGCAGATATGTTTGGCTTGGAATTGTGTTAGCGCAATGTTAGTTCACTGAATGTGTATTCTCGCCATTGTATGTGATGTGAGTAGTGACTTTAATATAGTGACGTTAATGACCAATTAAATAGTCAACTAGTAAAGAAAAGCAAAATTACTTTTTTAAAGTGAACTAAACTAGCTAGACTCGCTTCATCCTGAGTGGTGCTATGCAGAGAAGCAATAACCTTTCTTCCAGAAGCCGTTTTGTGTGGATATTGTTTTAGTGAGTGCGCCAAATTAATATTAGTTGTACCAATGCGTTTTAGTAAGAGATATCGTCCACGAACTTCAAAAAACTGTTTCCCATTTGACAGGCTCCCTAGGAGAAGATAGAATACTTAGAACCTTAATACGTGTAGAACTGGTCACCGGCCAAATGATTACCTTGAATATGTAGGCTATATAAGGCTCTAGAGCAGCCAACGGGTCTGTGATTCAGGTGTTCAGTGCGTCATGGTGTTTGTGTTCGTGTTCGTTTCTGATTTGTAGTTGTGGGATGTATCGAGTAGAGCTTTCAAATACCACAGAAATACAATTACTAATAAAATCCAAAAAAATTAAGAAAAATGCGTAGCCGCTTTTTAGGACAAAAATGACATGTTGAGGGGGAAGGAATTATATTTTTGGTATATCTAAAACCTTTTCTGATTAATATTTATGATATCTTTTGAACACATTACGTGCGTATTTCGAATGCGGACAAAATAATACAGAATGAATACAAAATGAATATTCATATTCAATATATTTCAAATTCGTTTCAAGTACGGCCTCCAACTCAGGTTTGTAAAAGACAGGAATTGTTTACTCTTTAGTAGCGAACAATTTTTGTTACTACTAAAGCCTTCTTTTTAATTCAACATTCAAAAGCGGGTAATGTAGGAGCCTAAAATATATCATTTGCCTTTAAAATAAGAGTCAAAACGCTGGCGCGCTGGTGAACAATCATAATTAAGAATTAAAAGCTTTGAGACAAGGAAACAAAAGGGAAATTCGCAACTTTCAGCGATGGTGGTACCGCAGTGTGAGAATCGCGCTCCCTAGCACCTGGATGATTGGCCTCATAATAAAAGGGCTTGCCCACACCTTCCTGACGTGAAAAAATAACGTAAGCTTCTGATACTGCTCGTATATAGCAAAACAAGAATTACTTACGCGTCGCAGACCCAGCCTCGTACAACTGTTCTACGACGATCATCCAGATGACAGCCATTTTGATAGGCACCAGTGCGCCCCCTATAGGTCGTGAAAGTTGCGAATACACACAACCGTCTCAAAACCAGCACAGCATATAGCGGTCATTTACTGCCACAACAGTTTTCTTCTTTGTCAGCTTCCATCCAACTTATGGGCATTCAACAGCAGGCACACTTCCTGCACTAAGAAAGCCTCGAGCACACTGAGTCTTGTTTCCTTGTATTTTTCTTTTTCGTCTTCTTTTCTGTCAAGGCATTTCCTAACGGCAGGCACACAAAAACCACCGTCCATTTGTGAGCATCGAAAACAGGTCTAAAGGCAGTTTTCAGATATCAATTGCTCAAAGGAGAAAAACATTAAGAAAACGTTTTAGGACATGTATTGACGAGAAATATGAAGACAAAGGAATATACGACAAGAAAGAAGACTCAGTTCGTGTGCTCGAGACTTTCTTAGTGTAGGGAGTGTGCTTTCTGTTGGATGTGTACAATATGAATAGAAGTTGACAAAGAAAAAGACTGTTGTGGAAGTAAATGACAACTACATGCTGTGCTGGTTTTGAGATGGTGGTGTGTATGTCCCGTTTCTTTTCTGGTCTCAAGTTTTTTTTTTAATTCTTAATAATCATTTGTCTTGGCTACATGGTGCAAGCTGCCGACCACTACAAGGTCTGCAGCCATTATCTATCTATTGGAGCAGAGGAAGGGGCGTTTTCAGCGAACAATTTTCTCGGCTGCGTAGGGGTTTTAAGAGCGCGCATAACGCTTGCTGGAGGATCTTCTGCTGCCTTCTTAACTTGTAAGTGACTATAGCCACAGGTTTCGATTTCTCTGCTCCCGAAAGCTCCACGAAACGTTGTTCTTTATCCCAAGGACCATACTTCAAAGTTAAATGAAAACAAATTTTGTTTGAATTACCCAAGTTACATGATGTACGGAAACACGGAAAGCCGAATATATATGGCTCGAGTGTTAGGATATGTCATTTATGAAAGAAATAAAAACAGCGTTATTTGCATCATCTAAATTATTTCATATAGCACCGAAATTGTATTTCCACGCTCGACCGCGGAGCAGATGATACCGCAACGAGGGCATGAGCTAATTGCTATTGCCTCAATAAAAATGCCTTCGAGCACTGATTGAGGTAATAGTTTCTTCTATGGCTCCGGGGTGCGTAAACCAATAACAAATGCAGCCACGCGCCACCATAACTAAAGCCCAATATCAATGGAGAAAAACATTCAGTACAAATCTCTGACACAGTGTTTACACGTGTAAATACCTCTTCCTTTAAGTCTACAAGGTTTTGTGGGTATTGTGGTTTAGTTGCGTTTGCGATTTGGCTGTGCTGTCGCTCTTCATTCAGTTCAGCAATATTGCGACAGGATGTAGTGAATGCTGAATTTTTGCAACTATTTCTTTCAGCTCCTGGACGCTGAAGCGCTTCGTGCAAGCATTTTTTCATCGTTAGCCGGTTTCCGCAAAACGTTGTGTCACCAGCATGTGATAATTGTTGCGACCGCGCCTCGCGTATGTTATATTTTTCCAGCTTTAAAAAACAGTCCTAACACTGCATGGCATGGCATTTTGAAACTCACTGCATGTTTTTGTAAAGATGTTGACGGCATTTAAGAACTCTAACCATAAACCCAGACGAATCGGGACCAAGCCGGTTTACGCTCGAGTCCGGTAAAGACCCGCCTCTTTATATACTGTAGAGAACCCAGGGTAGTTCTTGTTGTCGGGCTCCGCAGGAGCCAGGTCCGGACCAGGACATCGGAAAGAGCCTCGGAAGCAGGGTGACTTTTCGACAGACGTTTAATTTACATTTGTACATGTAGAAAACCGAAGCAGGAGGAAGATCCTTAGCAGCCGTTCGCTGCCCCTTTTATAAGAGTTCCCTCTTGCACACGCTCCTAGCTCTTTTGGCGGTGGCGTCAGCCCCCACTCTTTCCTGCATCCGCACACGCAGCATGTACCGTTGCGATGTCACGCGCAAACGCACGAGGGCGCCGAACGTGAGATCTTTGGCATCGCACTCATCGCCGCCGCGCCGAACGCGATACCTTCGGCCTCGCACTTTTATTGTTCTTGGCTGCAGCCGATAAACGTTGGTCGCGCCGCCGCCGGATGTTCTTCGAATTTCGTCTCTCGGCGAGCCTGCGCTTGAAAGTCCGTCTGCCCTGCTTCGGGTGTGTCGTATTCTCGCCGTCGCTCTGGATCCTCGCTCGGAACTCGGCTGGGTGCGGCATCCGCCGACAACACTGCGCAGGCTGGTTGACCTTATGCGCCGATTTAACCCCGCCACGGGCCACACGCAAGAGTCGTCTGGCTCGCTGAGCTGACAGCGAACGGATCACCACGGAAAAGAGATTTGGCCGAAGTGGTCGGTTCATTACATTATACAGAGAGATGTACGGAGCTTTGGTGACATCACGCGGCCCCGACGCATAGTCGCTGGGAAAACTACTCGAAAAGCGGTTCATTTCCCTTTGGCGCTTCGTGTCTCCCGAAGAGATGCTTTCCCAGTTATTCTCAGAGACCAGCACGGAGGCTGTTGTTTAAGTTTATTGTGTGCCCGAAACGTCAGGATTCTGTTTGATAAATTTATGACTATAGTTCTTAATTGCTGTTTATGCCGCTTCTTCACCGGGCACTGAGTTGCCATCATTTTCCTTTGTTCAAACACGTTCGAAATCATGCTTATTTATACACACATGTACGAAATCATGCGTATTCGTCCAGGCGTACAAAAATATCGGCACTCATCCCAATATAGAAAAAAAGTGAATTTCAAAACGTAAACATCACATTCAATTGCACAGCGCAGCTTCTTTCAATTTTTCTATGAGTATCCAAAAAAAAAATATTCTCAATAGATATTACAAATATTTGTAGTTGAAAACTTTCCATGCACTTCAAATCCACTAAATGTGACAAACAACATGTTTTTTCTCGTGGTCAAAGCCATGATCCATTTAACCCTAGACTGGGGCGGAAACATTAAATATTGTTGACAGTGGTCCTTCTTCCCCAGTTTCAGCTTATATCAAACATCGTTCAGTTCTAGTTGCATTCATAGCTTCATCAGTTGCTGCTGGAATTTTTCAGCTGCTGCAAGTGATCTGGATGCCAGAGTTTTCTGCGGGAAAGGCAACGCAGTCCTTTTCCTGGGTGTTGCCGTGCTATTAATAAAAATTTTCGAACGTTTCAGAGCTAATTGTGTGTCCGTACGGAAAAGACTGATTTTGACCGGCAGATTCTTCTTTGTTGTTTTATCATGTGCAATCCAAGTTGTTGCAGGGTCTCGTTGATTGGTTGTGAAAACTCTGCCTCAAGGACCCTGGCGTTCTCGCTGCACACGTAGCGAGAAGCTTGTCGAGCCTGCTGGGCATCTCACGACAGTGTCGTTGCTTCCGCAGGCTCGACGGGAGATAGCAGAGAGTCACAGAGGCGCTGTCCTTCAACTCCCCAAGCCCTTGAATATCTTGGGCTCGCGTCGTTACTTGGGAAATGTATAAGCGCTTGTAGCCTAGATGTATCGCTCGAACATCCGTCGATACAAGTTCCACAGTACTGGTGGCGTACGGGCCTTGTTTAAAACGATTAGTGGTCTCTTAGCAAAAGAGGCTGTACTTGAAACATAGTTGAAATATATTGAATATGCATATAAATTTTGCATTCATTCTGTAATATTTTGTCCACATTCGAAAAACGCGCGTAAGGTATTCAAGATATATCATAAATATTAATCAGAAAATATTTTAGATATACCAAAATTATAATTTTTTCCGCCTCAAGATGCCACTTGTGTATTAAAAACCGCCTGCAAAATTTATTTTCTTGTTAGTAAATGGTGTTCCTGTGGTATTTGAAAGTACTACTCATACACCCCACAATTACACATTAGAAACGAACAGAAACACAAACACCATGACGCACTGACCACCTGAATCACAGTTCCGTTGACTGCTGCGGAGCACTACCCTTAGCAAAAAGAGGCCGTACTTGAAACGAAGTTGAAATATATTGAATATGAATATTCATTTTGTATTCATTCTGTAATGTTTTTTCCGCATTCGAAATACGCGCATAAGGTATTCAAAATATATCAAATATTAATCAAAAAATATTTTAGATTTACCAAAAATATAATTCCTTCCACCTCAAATGCCATAGAAACCGGCTACACAATATTTTTTTTTTTATTTTCGAATTCGTTGGTGTTCCTGTGGCATTTGAATGCACTGATAATCCTACAACTATGCATTAGAAACGAACACACACACAATGATGCACAGAACACTTGAATCACTGTCCCGTTGACTGCTCTAAAGCCTTATATAGCCTACATACTGAAGGTAATCATTTGGCCTTCGCCTCAGGAGTCTGTCAAAGGGGAAACAGTGTTTTGAATTTCGTGGACGATATATCTTACTAGAAAGCATTGATACAACTAATAATATTTCGGCTCAATCGCTAAAACAATATCCAAAAAAACGGCTCCTAGAAGAAATGTTATTTCTTCTCTGCATAGCACCACTCAGAACAAAGCGAGTCAAGGTAGTTTCTTCACTTGAAAAAAGTTATTTTGCTTTTCTTTACTAGTTGACTGTTTAATATGGTCGTTAACGTCACTATATTAAAGTCACTACTCACATCACGTACAATGATGAGAATCCGCATTCAGTGAACTAACATTGTGCTAACACAACTACGCCAAACATATCTGCTCACAGCACTTGCTGAAGCTTTCCAGCATCAGCAAGTGTTGTGGTAGTAGTTCCCGAACCCCGTTTGTGACTGGTGTGCAAGAACCTCATCAGGTATGTTCTTGACAGAAAAAAAGGAAACAATAACATAAAGTGGGCTGATTTATCGGTGCGATGCTGCACAATGCAATTGACAAACTAATCAAATGTTGTATTTAGGCACTTCAGTGTACTCCACATGTGCTTGAAGCGAACGTCTGAAAGGCGAGCTTTTCAATACTTTGGTAATTTAAGTCAAACTACGAACGTATTGCAGTCGAAAGATACTTAGAGTAGAACACAACAGTATTTATGATTTCCAGGTATTTTAAGAGTATTCTGCACTTATTTTTGATCGCTGCATTTTTATTACGGTTGGAGTATATTTTAAATGGAAAAAGAAAATAATTTTAAGAAATCTATGTGAAAGGTATTTTGTACTTACCAATATAGTATTTACAAATTTCAGAACGCATGAAGGGAACTTCAAATGTAGTTTAAATAAAGGTATTTTAAAAAGATTTTCAGAAGTATATTTTAGTACTAAGTAGAAAAAAGAAGTGTACATTTTCGGTCGATTTTGCGTGTACTTACAATTATGAACTTTAGTTCAAATACACTCAAATTAGAATGTGGTATATTTCAAACGTATTAGTTTTCGTAAAGGGTATATAGCCTATATATTGCAGGTAGTCATTTGGCCGGTGACCACCTCTTCACTTATCAATGTTCCAAGTTTTCGATCTTCTCCTCGGCGGTCTTTCAAAGGAAAAATAGTGTTTTTAATTTCGTGGACGATATCTCTTACTAAAAAGCAGTGGCAAAACGAATAATAATTCGGTGCACCCCCTAAAACAGTATCCACAAAAACGGCTTCTAGGAGAAATGTTATTGCTTCTCTGTATAGCACCACTCAGCATGAAGCGAGTCAAGGCAGTTTCTTCGCTTTAAAATAGTTATTTTGCTTTTCTTTACTAGTTGACTATTGAATAAGGTCATTAACGTCACTCTACTCACATCACATACAATGGTGATTATACGCATTCAGTGAACTAACATTCTGCTAACACAACCACGCCAAACATATCTGCTCACAGCACTTGCTGAAGCTTTGCAGCGTCAGCAAGTGTTGTGGTTTTAGTTCCCGAACCCCATTTGTGATTGGTGTGCAAGAAACTCATCAGGTGTGTTCTTGATAGAAAAAAGAAAACAATAACATAAACTGGGCTGATTTATCAGTGCGCTGCTGCACAACTCAATTGAAAAACTCATCAAATGTTGTATTTAGGCACTTCAGTGTACTCCATATCTACTTGAACTGAACTTCTGATAGGCGAGCTTTTCAATACTTTGGTAGTTTAAGTCAAACTACAAAGTATTGCATTCAAAGGATGCTTAGAGTATAACGCAACAGTACGTTTTCCAGGTATTTCAAGAGTATCCTGCACATATGTTTGATCGCGGCATTTTTATTAGGGTTGGAGTATATTTTGCATGAAATAAATTAATATTTTAAGAAATCTAAGGGAAAGGTAGTTTGTGCCTATTAATTTAGTATTTACGTATTTCAGAACGCATGAAGAGTACTTCAAATGTAGTTGAAATAAAGGTATTTTAAAAAGCTTTTAAGAAATATATTTTAGTAGTAAGTAAAAAAAAGGGGAGAGTATATTTTCGGTAAATGTTTGTGTACTACAATTATAAACTGTACTTGAAATGCACTCAAATTAGAATGTGGTATATTTCAATCGTCTTAGTTTTTGCAAAGGGGTGGCCTGTCACCGTCAGTCATGTTTGCAGTTGAGATACCGCACCAGCATTCCAGGAAATGAAGACGTTGGTAACTGAACGCAGAGCCATAGAAGAGCAGCAGTCTTTGGGGAGCCCAGAATTTGCCAATATCTGACGCCGTCGCGACGCAAGGCACCCGATGTTGAATGCGAATGCCGAACGACGCTTACGTGGCCTCAGTGAAAGAGAATGCACAAGCTCAGCATCCTCGTCGCTAAACACTATGTGGAGGCTGCCTACCCAAGTGAAAAATTTTATTTGTATACGAAGTTTCTTGGTCCAATAAGGGCATTTGAAGAAATAAGCAGCTATCAAAACATACAAGAACCTTATGGGAACGCATAAGAACATATAAGAAACATATCGCACATATAAGAAGTTTCTTAAAAGTTCTTTTATAAACCTATAGTACACTCATATGTTCTTACACCAGTTTCTCATAAGTTCCTATATAAACTTATAGTATTCTTATATGTTCCTTTAGCGTTCTTATCTTCTTACATGATCTTATATGAACATATGCGCTTGCTAGACCAAGAATATTTTATACAAATAATATTTTTCACTGTGGTAGGTAGTAACCAGCCGAGTCGGCATATCATATCTCACTGTTTCATTTTTTTCTAGAAATTACTAGAAGCAAAGAGGGCAAAAACCAAGTGCGCGCTATTCGCGACTACAGCGAACTATAGGGGGCGCGCTGGTCAGGCAACATGGCGGACAAAAGGAGGTCGTTTTCGTCGTTTGGCACGCGGATCACCATAAATTTCTTGCACTGTAGTGTAAAATCGGTGTTACGCATGAAAGCATGGTGATTTTTCGATGGTAGATACCTTCTTCTAGTCAATGCGTAGGAATGACACGGCGGAAGCATAAAAATAATAACTGGAAACGATATTTGTTTCTATGCTGCCTACGAGTACCAAGCAGTGATAGCAGACGACAGACTTGAAACGACTTCCTCTCATAAGGTTCGCGGCGTTGCCGCTACGCGGCGTCGATTTCGCTGGAGTCGCCAATAGGCTCTTGCGGTTAAACGGCGCCGCAGTTCTTGTTTGGAGAGTGACGCCACTTATGGCTAGATATATATTGAACAATACAACAAACAATACATTCGTAAAATTGAAACCAGTCTGAGCACAAGACACCCGTCGTTTTTATATCAGACCGCCACAGACCTCAACAGCCGAGCCAGCCATAAAGCTGCTTCCGGAGTTACATAGGAACTTCACGACTTCGGCCACCTCTTCTGGAAGACCGGCTCTTCCAAGGGAGATGCGATCCACGGCCTGGGAAAGAAACTGGGGACTGAAGAACTTTGAAGACATTGGGGTTTTGATGAAACTAGGCAGCACTACGTTCACGCGAATGCCACTGGAAGCCAGCTCCTTCGAAACCACTTTGGTGAGCGCCAAAACCCCTGCCTTGGTCGCCGAGTACGTGCTCTGGTCTTTGGGAAATTTTTTCGCGACCATGCTTGACATGTTTACGATGGTGCCGTCGGTAACTTTCCCGGCAATCATGGCTCGGGCAGCTGCTTGTGTCACCAGGAAGCTCCCCTGAAAGATAGCGTGTCGGTGATTACAGGGAAATAAACCGACAAATGACTCTAGAAGTTAATTTTGAAATTTTGAATATTGCGAGTCTTGAGGTAAACTGCAATGCCACCAGAATATTTGTTGCATTTTTCCAACTTATGCAAAGTAAAAAAAAATGTATGCATGACAACTTTCACAGCGACCGCGCACCCTCACGCGAAGTACACAGATGGCATTACGTCAAGTACAGCAGCCGATAGTAAAACGTGGAGATAATTATAAAACACAATGAGAAAGAGCACTCAGCTGAAGTTGTCACGCCATCAATGGTGCAATGGCGTTGCTAAAGAGATACTAAACCTATACACGGGGCGACCTAAAGAAACCTTGCGTTGAAAGCAATAAGAACCACGCAGCGACGTTTGTGAAGCCCTCTGGAAAGTGCCCATGTTAATGCGCAGAAACCGTTGCGCATGCAGTGCCCGATGTGCATTCTCGTATCGGGTGCTGTTTGTCGGATTATAGAAGCAATATACCCGAAGTCCTAAACTGCACGCTGGAGAAATGAGTCATCCCCATAGTAAACCCGTTACTAGGAAATTGAGAAAAACAAAAACGACCAACCGCAGGAAATGTCTGAACGTTGAGACGTTGCGTGCGTCTTGTATTGAACTTTTGAGTCTCTATTTATATTGAAGTACGTTCACCAGATTGCCCTGCGTTTCTTTATTTTCAGTGTCATCCGCCCCGGTCGCGCCGCCAGCTTCTTTTTGACTCTGCCTTTAGGCATCGATCCTTTTACCATGTTAAAGTGTCATGTTACCTGCACGAGGGGACCCAAAAGAAACCTAAATTTATTTTTACGGAATGGTGTGTTTATTTTTTTATGTACTAATTTCAGTCGCCTTCGAAGTACTTTCCGCCTGAAAGCAATACACTTGTCGAGAAATTTTTTTCAATGCTCGCAACTTTTAAACTCGTCGTTTTTTTATGCCTATCACTCTTTCTGCCATTCTTTGTTAACGTGAAACGTTCTTTGGTTAGGTGTTCGGCAATTCATGACGCCTGTACAAAAGTGTGGCCGCGAGACTCGACACTGATAGGTTGACGGGTGGAAGAGGAGGAGTAAGGTCCTCGACGCTGATTGTTTAAGGTGGAGGTCATGTGACCAGAGGATTACGCCAGGAGGAGTGGTGGAGGCGAGGACCAGCTCGACCGTTTGTGCGCACTGAGGGAGAGGCGCTCGACAGTATGGAAGGGTCTGGAAGATCACCAGGTTTATCAGCCTGATTATCGGTAGTATTGCTTTATTCTAGGAATGATTATCAAGTATACAGATGGTACGCGTTAAGGTATCAAATAAAATGCGCCTTAACGTAGGTGTCAGGCGTCTGGAAACTGAGAGTATCACTAAACGTTTCTGATGCTTGAAGGTTTTACTTATGCAACACATGGACCCTGAATGCTATGCTGATGAAGAAGTGTCCTTAGAACACGCACCTAGCGAGAGAAACTTGTAACGCGTACTCCGAAGAGCCCATCCTCCAGAATATAACTCCGGTAATGCATTTGGAGAAACCCCTGTATATACGAGGGGCGCCCGAAAACTTCTCAGCCTGACGCAAAATAATTGCGAGAACAGAACCTGAAACTTTAATTTAGCACATGGACCCTTCTTAAGATTCATGACACCAACAAATGGCGCACGCGCACAATACTGTTTTCTTGTGGCAGCCGCCAACATGTAGCAGTCCTCACACTTGAGCTAAAATGAAAAAAAAAAGTAAAGCACGTTCGGTGAATAAATAGTTACCTCGGAAGTGCCCAACTCCATCAAGCATTTATCAATACATTGTAGTAACATAGGCAGAGGATTCCCTATTCTACAGAACGGTAAAAAAGTGACCCGTGAAATTTTATTGAGGATGGGAGAACCTCGCATGTCACCCCTGCCTTGACAAGCGTGCTGAAGTGACAACGCAAGAAAGCATCGACCGTGTGCGCGATGAGGTACAGGCAGATCGCCGTGAAAGTATCAGGACCATGGCACAGGTCACAAGAATCTCTAAAACCACAGTTCAGTGCAGCTTGATTCAACATCTTGACATGCGCAAGGTCTTGCCAGATGGGTTCCAAGATCATTCTCGTGTGACCAAACACGGACCCGTGACACGAAATCTAGGGACAACCTCGAACTGCTCAGTTCAGATCCATCACCCTTCAGTTCCCGATTTGTGACGGCGGACAAAACCTGGGTTCACCAATTTGACATCAAAGCCCAGTTTAAAGACTTTAAACATCCCTCCTCTTCTTTAGGAAAAAAGGCTTGGTCTGTTCCATCAGCAGGCAAAGTGATGGGTGCACGGCCTTTGTAGATTCAGAAGGCGTGGTGTTGAAGAATATTTTCAGAAAAGGCACAGCATCACCGGGAATTACGACGCAACCCTGATTTATCGCCTGCCGGATGCCGTCTAGGCCAAACGGAAAAGGATGCTGTTCCATCAGGACATTGCGCACTCACACCATGCTGCTGTGGTGATGGCTGCCATCCAGTCTCGCGGATTTTCTGTGGTCAAGCAAGCGCCGTAATCACCAGATGTCGCTTCATCAGGCTTGCATATATTCCCCTAGCTAAAAACAAACCCTTCTGGTGTTCAGTATTTTTTTTATTGTGGCGTCATTGATGCCTATCTTGCCTCCTTCGATGTCAAGCTCCCAACGTTTGGAACGCGCCTCGTAAGCATCGTACGTTCGTAAACAAAATAGGTTGAAACTAAGGAGTGACAACCCATATATACCGTCACAAGAACAGTTCATGCGAAAGAAACAGGACAATTAAGACTGGACAGAAAAAGACAAGTGTGGCGCTGCCCCGATGTAAGAAATGAAATTATAATCGAAAATTAGTATGAGACCAAGATTGAAGTGTCATACTATCTAACTCAGCAGAACGGTTCTTGAAAACTGAGCGCTGTTGCTGCTCAGGGGTGACTACCGCTCGCGTTTCTGCATCTCAGTTTGGCCTGTTCAGACAACAAAAGAATGATTTAACGGGTGCAGGGTTTATCTGACCAGATGATGAAGGCAACGACGAGCGCGATTAGGCGGTAACAAAACGCAAACGCGAGTCACGTTGATGTGCTCCTAAAATTTGTAACTGGAGCAGGCCGAGTCAGATAACAGTGGCCACAAAACCCCCGTCCGCATCATCTCTATCTTTTATAGTCCAACTTCTAGCGTCGAGTTAGCGCCAGTGGTATATTTTTCTCTTCGCTCGGTCTTTTCGTATTCAATGGTCCACGTCTAAACGCCCATAAAGGTATAAGCTCCATTCCAGCAAACAAATAATTTTAAAAGTTGACTCAAAAAGCACAGTCGTGATACATATACAAGTGAACCCGTGATCATCGACGGCTTTGTACTAGCACGTTCAGAAAGCGTCACTCATGGCAGTGTGTGCTCCTTGCGAAACAACCGAGGCAAGACGAAAGGTAACACGCTTCGGGACGTTTCCAGTTCGAAGCGGTTGAGGCTCGTGTGTTCACATTCAAATAAATAGAGACTGTAATTCATGGCCACCATTGTGTTATGGAGCAACAAGTATTTGTCAATTAAACGGTAGGGCATAGGGGAGAGTGGGAACGTTTGGGAAAGTTTTGAATGTACAAGCTATTCCGAACACGTCCTGTAGAATAGTTACAAATGGTAACAACCTTGAGGTTGACTCGAACTACGTTATCAAAGTCCTCCTCGCTGGTGTCAATGATGGATTTTGCCAGGAGGCCAATCCCGGCGGAATTCACGACGATGTTTAGTGGTCGGCCGCAGGTCCCCCGGATGTTCTCGAAGAGAGAATTCACCGATGTCGAGCACCCGACGTCCACCTTAAACGCATAATGTTGGTGGCTCCCTGGGAAGTGTAAAGGTGAATATCAATAGGCAATTTACCTAACGCATTTGTCAGATAAAATCCTAAATGTACTGTTGGGGATATTTACAGGCAGAATGTATAAGGCCGCGAAGTAATATTATGTAATATTGCCAGTGCGCCCGCATGTCGCTTCATTCATTTACGACCGCCAGAAGTAAAACAAATACATGGCACAGTCTGTCCTCCGATGATGATTTGTTGCTCTACACTCTTAAAAAAAGCTAGTAAAAAGCTAGTAACTGCAGCAGTTACTACCCCTTTCTGACCGTTACTATCTTTCACTAACTATTTACTACCTCAAACGCGCGATAGGTAGTCAAAAGTTAGCAAATGCAGCCATTACTACCCTTTTCTGACCGTTACTACTTTTTTACTAGCTATTTACTACCGCAAAGGCGCGGAGAAGATGGCGGCGCTTGCTTCATACCCGACTGCCAGCGTTAGCGACCTACTTGCTATTTCCGATCGCAGTGGGAGGTATCCACACGAAATCGTAGCGTCAAATATTGTATGAGGGGGCATGTTTAAGGGTTAGAGCTGACTTTATAACGATCGCAGCCTCCGTACCAGCACGACGTGGAAGCCAGCGCTGCAGCGAGCGCAGCAGCCATTGTTGATGCAATGGCCATGCGGCTTACTTACCTTCCTTCTCGTTTGCATTCGTTTGTGAGCGTTTATATTTTCATTTTGGTTTTCACTGGGATGAAAATAGCCATGTAGCGCACACTAAAAACGTTTCCGAAAACAAATAAAAAAAGTTCATTCCGTTTTTTTAATTTTTTATTTTTGTATTTTTTTTTAAACTAATGTTTTTCTTTCACAAGAGACGCTTGGCAACATTGTACGACAAACAAGTTGGGGCCAGTCGGAGTTCGCAAGACGCTAATTTCTCCGATGTGGACCTGCCGTTTTTGCCTTGTGTCGTGTGTACTTCTCGTGTTCCCGTGTTGGAGTGCATAGTTAACGTTCGTGCGCTCGACGGGGCGAGTGTGTGCGTGGACCTGGACTGCTCTGAGGATAGTTCTAACGAGCCGGTACCGCTGTCACTGGATTGGGTTTCGTCGTCCAAGAAGCTAGCTTTTCAATGCCTCCTCTTACTTGACACTGAGAACTTCTTAACGGTTTGTGTGTGCTCGGTGGTTGAATGATTCTGATTGAGATGTCTTCGGTCGTGACAGTGCACTGTCACAACCGTTGATGTGCGTCGTCAATTGTGTATGTAGCTTTAGGACTAATGGAAAAAAACTGTTTTGGCATTCTACGAGTCTTTCTGAATTTGCTTATATCTCGCTAAAAACGCGAGCATTCGTCAGTGTACTACAAAAATTAAGATGCGAGCTGCACGCGGTATTAATTTTGCATGCATTTTTGGAGCGCAGCACGCGAAAGGAGTGCAGCTGCCGTCGTACTCCCCGTCAATTACAGCCTTCGTTCGCCGCGGTAAGACCTGTCCAAACAGGACACTACAAAACACACGACTCCGACAAATCGTGAAAATTGAAGCGGACGCTTCAATATTTACGATTTGTCGGAGTCGTGAAAATGTTTGCAGGAGTCGTGAAAATTTTCACGATCACGACTTCTCTCCTTGCCTCCTCCCATTTTCTCTGACGTCGGTGCTCGTCAGGTTTTACGTTACACGCCACCTGCGCCTGGCTGACCTCGCCAACCTCCTCGCGTACCGCCGTCGCCTCGGCGACTGCGCGTCCTTCGTACTGCTTTCCCTGGTCCGCGTTCGCCTCGCGCGAAAAGCCTTCGTCTCCTCGCCTTTGTGTCGTTCCCTTTCCCGTTTTCGGGACTTGAAAAACGGCGAAGGCCTTGAGCGATTGACCGAGAGCCAACAGAGCGTGTGAGTGGCTCTCCGGACCCACGTGATGAGCAGAGCAAGGCCGCCGTGGAGGAAGCGAGGAGGAGATTTGACGGGCGGGGGGGGGGGGGGGGGAAGTTTCCCTCCGGCAGCATTAACGGGGGGAAGTTTCCCCCCGACGGCCGGGAGCGGAGCGCCGCACGATTTGCCGGAGTCGTGAGTTTTGTAGTATCCTGTTTGGACAGGCCTGGAGACGGCAAGAAAGCACTCTCTCGCCGACGGCGACCGCATTCGTTTTAAAAGCTGAACCGCATGTAATCGATTTAGCGAGTGACGAGACTATCGACGGAGACAGCGACGAGCGACGGCGATTTCTCACGGTCACCCGTCGCGTCGCTCGGTTTTTTAATTTCTAGGAAATGTCGCTCATCGCCTTGGCCGCTTGTTCACGTCGCTTTCATGCGGTTTGCCTCGTCGCGCAACTGACCTAGCGACTGCAAAGAACTGACGTGCTGATACACGACGACAAGTTTGCGCACTCAAATGGTCAGTATAAAAGTCTTAAGGACAGTCAAGGAAGTTAGCAGGGAGGAAGTGGCCGAGTAGGCTTACGCGTCTCAGCTCGTAAGCTTGCGGTGGAAACCTCCAGGGTTCGATTCCCGCTACCCCCGCCCGTAAAATAGCGATTAGAGTGAACTTGTGTTTGTGTTGAATGCATTGTGTCGATTGTGTGGTAAAAATGTATGTGTGCATGTTTATATGAATCTACTGGCGAATGTGGAAGAATTGATATAAAATGTAGATAATCGGCGTCCTTTTTGGTGTACATTTAATTGAACGTTGACTAGCGCAACCTGGATTACTCATTTCCAGTTTCAATTTGTGTTGCGCCTGCCACCTGGTGGTAAGTGGCATAACCCCACACCTTTTTTTTTTTCCACCGGAAATCACGTGACTATACTCCGCGACAACTTTTCTTGGCAATGCAGTGAAAGGTACAGGCCTGCGTTCTCTCTCCCATTTTAAGTGTGCGCGGTCTCTCCTTCCTTCCCGGGAAATGGGAGAGGAGGAGAACCCGCGCAGCTTTACTGCGCTCAAAATGAGAGAGGGAACGCGTGCCTGTACCTTCCACTGCATTGCCAAGAAAAGTTGTCGCGGAGAATAGTTGCGTTTCCGGTCTTCCGTCGGGAGGTTGCGCTAGTTACTAGCTAGAGGTAGTAAAATACATGGATTCTACTTTGAGGCTAGTAACAGTTACTAGCTTCTTGAACTAGTAACCGTTACTAGCTTGACCGTTACTACCTAAGGTTACTAGGTACCTAGTAATATATGTGACAAGCGGTTACTAGCTCTTATATAGTAAATACTACTAGCTTTTTTTAAGAGTGTACAAGTGTCTCCATTGCCTGATGTGATAACGAGGAGTAAAAATGCACCGTCCATACAATTAAAAATAGCATTTGTAGTCCTTACTAGGATAAAAGCTACTAACTTCTTGTCACATATGTTACTATGCACCTAGTAACCATAGGTAGAATGGTTACAAACCAACCTAGTATATTTTACTACCCCTCGCTAATAACTGGCGCTAACGTTTACAAGGCCCAGGCTGCCCTCACAAAGCAAAGTCAAAATCAAAATTAGCTAAAAATCATTGCCGTTCTAATCGATATTCTTTCACGCTGCTTACAGTCAAATATGGACAAGTTTTGTAAGTTATCACAGTCAAGCAATTATAAAACAGATGACACACCAACTATACACGCCACGACATGCAACCCAATCGTTGCCCACAATGTCTATCCATGCGTCTTCTATACTGATCATATAAAAGAAGTCAGTTGGTCAGTATCCACCTCGTCCTTGAACGCTGTTACAAATATGTTGCTGATTTCGCATCAGTATTGCTCTCCAGTACTGTTGCTAACATTCCAAGGTATGTATTTTTTACTAAGAAATACATACCTTACGTTAACAACCCAGCAATTCGAAAGTTTTGCCTACAGAATAGGCGCTAAAAAGCTGCATAGACCCTTCCCGAAATCGCCTTCTGCGCGCTGTTACATTGGTCTATTTACCATGAAACGCTTACAGAGCACGCCCAGTTACTCTATTCGACGAAATACGCAAGACGCCACGAATGCATCCCCAAACCTTGTTCTTAATTTAATGCATGAGTCGTAAGTACAAAAGTATGTAGACATACCAAATAACCTATAAGATAAACTAGGTCAAAATATATAGATGTTGAACTTTGTGCACTCTGCGTGATTCTACCTGGCAGAGATGATGCAGTAGTGATTGCTGCGTCCAAGTTGATGTCCGCCACAATGACGCAAGTACCCTCGCTGGCGAGAGCATGGCAGACGCTTTCCCCTATGCCACTTCCACCTCCAGTTACGAGAGCGAGGCGAGTAGCAGACGAGGTCTTCGTAGAGGCAGGCATGGCAACGGGTGCAAAAGCAGGCACTCTCCGACTATAAGGAACCGAGGAATAACTAAGCCACTGGTAACCGATGTTGCTCGCTGCAGGTTATATAGCTGCAGGACGGATGCAGATGTTACGAACTTTTTTATATTTTGCTGAAAGGAAAAAGAAAAACAAAATGTCATTATTTATGGCGCCAGTACTAGACGTGGTTTGCAGTGACGGCGTGGATGATTAATTCTTAAGGTATAGACAACGAAACCAAGCGCATTCACTTGCTCCCCTCCCGTAATAGGGGGCCGCAGAGATGTTGCCCAAAAACTGTTTCGGTCAGTTTACCTGGTCGCAGAGATGATGATAAAACGATAAAAAACAGAGGTATATGTATAAAGGGGTCGGCAAAACTGAATGTCTACATTATACTCCGTTTTACATTAAGCCATTCGCTTGGCGCACTAGACCCTTGGATGCTCCTGCTCCATTGAACCCACAATCATCGTGATCATCATCACGTTAACCAAGACTGCAGCTAACGCTACGATCCGTTTCAGCCTATCAAGCAGAGGCAATATTGTATTTGATCGTATCTTGCTAACGATCGTTTGCTTTGGGCCGCTATTATCACAGGCTAAATCAATCACGCACAGCCAATGCACCATAATCCTGCGGGTTTTGTTTTTTCTGCGTGAGGTTAGATTAGTGAGAGTAGACGCACCCAAATGACGAGAGCGCTGACGATGCACCTGTGTAGCTGCATGAGGGCTCCTCCTCATCACAGCATTGAATATGGTCGGATATAATGAGAGACGGAGTATAGGCGCTGAGTGCTTAGACACCGAGAGATTATAATTCTTACAAGGGCACTGTTAAAAGCACTTAAAAGTCTCGAATAGGAAGACTCTATTATGGGCACTCATTTCCGGAGTGAATATACCCTCTTAATTTCTCTAGGCCCTAGACTATAGTTCCAAAATTCTCGTGGTACACCTGAGCACTTTTTATGAGTTGTGAATGCAAAAGCATGAATGTCGTTCTTGCGCGCGTCCTCGTGAAGGTCTATACCTCGCTGACTTTGGCCGTGCTGTTGGCGGCACAGAATCGGCTGCAGGAATTGGCTACACGAATCGGCTGGAGCACTCGGGCGGCGGCACGGCCGCCCCAGAGCCGTTTATTGAGAGAGTTTGGCCATACATTGGCTTGAATAGGCGAGCATCTCGGGCCAACCACAGGCCGCGAAACAGCCCCTAGCGGTGGTCGCGTGCTCTAAATTTGTGCCACGACTATACTTCGTTTCACCTTATGTGCGAGCGAAGGCAAAACTGGAAGCGCCAGCACGGAAGCTCCGTGCGTTCAGGCTTTGCTCGAGCGCGCGAGCTAGGGAGAAATGCAAAAAGCGCTGGTCTCGCGCTTCAAGTTTTGGCTCCGCTCGCAGGTAAAGTGAAACGAAGTATAATTTGAGCCGTGCCGAGCGGAGCTCCGCGTCTCAAGACGCTCGCGCACCCCACCCTTTGCACTGCTTTCTTTCAGCCAGTCTCAGGACGCTGTTCTAGCAGTGCAGACAAAGGCATGGGCACGAGCGCGTGGCTTTAGAAAGTGCCTCCTATGCACGAGGTCCCGTACAAACAATAGCGTTTCGCTGAGCTAGGCTCACGCGCCTGTGCCTTTGTCTTCACTGTCGACATTTGTGAGATGGAGTAGAGGTCTCCTTATTGGTCGACGCTGTGTCACAAATTTAGTTTACGCTCTAAGCGTGGGGGGGATATTCGGCGCTGGCGGCGGCCTTTGCTCCGCCTATTGTCCAAACTCTCCTAATATACGGCTCTGGGCCGCCCGAGCGCGCCAGCTAATTCTGGCGCGCTGGCGGATTGGGCACGCAGCGCCATGGGGTGGCTCTGATTGAAACTGACGCGCGGCGGCCTCCTACGGATTCATTTACTTGCCGTTTTGCGTGGATCTTTGCTCGGCTTCAAAGCTGGAATGCGTCAGATTGCGACATCACGAATTTGATGACGTCATCAGCTGTGCCATTTGGCGCAGCTGATGACGTCAGCTCGCTCCATGGAACAGTTAATGCTTTCTCATTCAAACAGCGTACATACAGTGATGGGTTGGGAAAGTCTAACCATTGCAAGGGTTGTTCTAGAAAGTAATACAGAGAGAATAAATTGTGTTTTTATCTTGCTGCCTGAGTTTAATAATTACACCATAACACTTTACCTCGTGCACGCGATTTTGTTTAAAGTTATGTGTATGTATCTTGTATAAGTGACGACATTAATCAAGAGGGATACAAGGCCTTCTCACTTCCTACTGAACCCGTTTAGTCTCCCTGATATCTAGTGCAGTTAAGCACGCGTGAGGTACAAGATTTATCTGTTGTACTACAGATGATCAGAGACAGCGAGAGGAAGGTGAACTGATTCACCTTCCTCAGTGTGTGGGGGACTCTGATCCACCCACACATTGGATAGGCGACTTCTTAATAGCACGATTGGCAAATGATTGTGTAACGTTTTATTTAGTGGAAGTTGAAACACTAATTCGAATCAGAAACAAACTTTTTGGAAAACATTTTTTTTTGCTTGAATAACCTGAAGTTAAGAGAGTGTACATAATTCTGACAAATGCCTACACATTGTAATAATATCTGATTACTGTGACTTTAAAACTGCGGTCCGATGGGCGCCATCTTGAAAGAAGCAGCAGTTCAACCGCCAAGGTGGCGATGCACGACCGTTCGCGATTATACAAGTTTGCTCATGACACCGGCGTTCCTTCTTCACGTATATACTTCTCAAGGCCGCGCGACGTGGCTCAGCTCCTCCGAGTTTCGAGCAGTCATTCTACTCAGGGTCACCGCGGCCATTATGTGTCATTAACTTAACTTACAGCCTTTTTTCATGAATGAAATGCTCGATTTGGTTTTCTTATTCGCATTTTTTCAGGGAACATCACCGTCTATTTTTCTTGTTTGGCGGATCGAATGTCGTCGCCTCTCTTTTTCTGTATACACAAATACAAAACCCGAGAGGCGTGCAGAAATGCTTTCAAAACCAAACGTGCAAGCAGGTGTGTCTAAAATCCTGTGGAACCTTTACTAGCACATATATGCAAACATGTAATACAAAATTGAATGGATAATGTAACTTAAAACGAGCTAAAACAGTTAAAACTATCAATGTGCACTATTATTTTTGAAGCGGAGATTTCAACGTTTTCTTCTACCTGAATCTCGTTGTGACCATAGCTCTTTTTTACATTTCATGAAACCTTAGAATAGAAGCGCCGAAGAACATGGACAAGTGAAGAATGTAACGTCAACACGGAGCGCACTCGGAACTCAATGTTTATTTGAGCACACACTGGCCTAAATACTTTAATCAAACCACGCTCCTACCAGCCACCCCTCTACCTCTCTAAAAATAATACTTCCTTATCTAACAGGGAGACGGACGGCTGACTGTTACAGTCATCGGCGCTCTTTGTTTTGATGACAAACGCATCGTGAATTTTGCTAGTTGTTTATCCGCTGTGCCGTCCCAGGATGGTTGTGTTTGACAACAAGGTTGTGCACAAGCATCGCTCGCAGCGCACTTCCAAATGCCCAGACGACGTCTGTTTGATAACTCCTGCGTGTTCACTCGCAGGGTCCTTTACGCAGCAGTTTGTGTGCCCTACGTTGGTTTACTAGCAGAACAGTGGAATGTTGAAAACTACAGAATCTGTAAATTAAAAAAAAAAAAACTTAATTTTGTATTACTTTTTGCATCCGTCACCAACCCTCTCTGAAGCATTGTATAATTTGCACTTCGCCGAAAGATTATTCGGGCCGAAAAATACAACCGGAACGTTGTTACGCACCGCAATTTTTTTTTAAAGTTGTTGGAGATATCATGCAGAGAGGAATGACGGCCGGTCTTATTTTTTTTTTTGTTCATTAGCTTTTCGTGGAAGACGTCTATATTTCCTTTTTAGACCATCCGCCGCATCAGTCGGGGACTTCAGCGGAAACCCCGCAATGAATAGACCATCTACATGCAACACGAAGCACCTGCCCATTTCATGATAACGTTATGTTTTCAACGCTGCTCCGAGACAGGACGTAGTTATACCTTTTTTTTTTTGAGTTTCGAATACGTAGAGTCGTTCCGTAGCACAAATTGTTTTAAGCGTGGCTCATAAGCCCAACAGATGTGATTGTCTAGAAATGTGGGTTTTAAAGCTAGAAACTGCAAAAAGCTCTCCGAAGTTTTTGCATGTGTAAACTCCAAGCCATAGAAGCAGGCCGCAAAAACACTTATCAATTCAACTACAACGGTATCCGCGAACTCCTAAGGTAGGAAGACAATGACCAGCATATCATCTACATATCTATAAATCCATTAATTTCCGAGTCATTCAAGTAAAGATTTGTCACAATATGCTAAAAAGATATCACACAATACATGAGGTACGCTCGAACCAATACAAAGGGCTTGCCTTTGTTTGTACACCTCACAACCAAAACACACAAATGTTTATTCAATACAAAAAAACAGGACTTCAGCTATATGCTTTCCACGCTCATACTGCATGCGCAATGGTAAACCGTTTCTCCATTGTTCTGGATATGATTGGTTACTGCAATAAAGACAGCCTGATGTAGAGCAGGGTAAAAAAATATCTGCAACATCAATTGACAAGGCATCACACTTCCCTCTAGTCCCAATCTTCAGAACTTCAATCCCCTCCTCCGAGCTACCCACCAAAAACGCATCACGCAATTTCAGTGACGACAGGTGGGTCTTGATAAAGGTACAAATCCGGAACTGCCACGAATCTCTTTCCGTCCCTATCATCTTAAATGGAGCGTCGGTTTTATACTTCGTTGAATTGAAAACATCTTCCAGGGACAGTTCCTTAATTTTGTTCTCCTCCTTTACCAGAACTGGGAGGTCTAAGTTACTGCACTTCTCTTTGGCCTCCAACTTCACCTTGTTCAGACATCCAGGCTTCATCAACTAGAGGTTATTGACGAACGCTTTCCCGGCTTTGGCGGCTTACAAACCATGACGCAGCACGACAAGTGCTCCTTGTTGGACGCTAGTAGCTTGAGGTTATCGCGTATGAAGTGGTCAACAATAGCTCTCCTCTTCAAACTTTTTGGGCGTTGGCCGGTGGTACGTCAGATGACATTGACTCCCTACGGATTGCACATTTCTCTATCCTTGAGCTGGGCCCTCTCTGCCATGTCCCTGACCATTGCAAGCTTTTCCGAAGGAGGCAGTTTTGGCTTGACGTCGACCTCAGGTTCCTTTTCCAGGGTCGCCTTGATGCTTTGAGGCAATTCTGTTTTTCTCGGCAAAACGCGTAAAACGTCCGTTCCTTTTAGGACAATATTAACTGGTGAAAATTCGTAGTAGTTGCAGATCGTTGCCTTTCTCAGAACCCACCTGACGTCACTAAAACTGTATGATGCATTTTTGGTCCGTAGCATGAAGGAGGTGATAGAAGTTTACAAGAATATGGCTAGATGGAAGCCTGATGCATTCTCAATTGGTGTCGAAAATCTATTTTACTATTTTTCACGTCAGGCTCTTTTCAATGCAGTAACCGATTGTATAGAGAGTAATAGAGAAACGGCCTTCCGGAGTGCTCCGGTAAGAGTTTTGAAAGTTTCATTAAACTTATGTCTTCTTATTTTAAACAGACATTTTTGTCTTTTGATTTTGAAGTGTAGATATAAACGCAGGGCTTCTATTGATTCTAGAGTAGCCTCTGTACTTTGCGACATTTTTTTAGCGAACTGTGACCAAGATATATTTGAAAGATTCGGAAATAAAGGCGTTTTTAGAATCCTTAGGTATGTCAATGATTATCTGGTCATTGTCCTACCATCTAAGAAGCTTACCGATAACAATGTAATGATATTGATATGTCGCTTTGCGGCCTGCTGGAATGGCTTGTGGTTTACGAATGAGAAAACCTCGGAGGTGTTTTTTGCAGTTTCTAGATTTAAAAATCACATTTCTAGACGATCAGACCAGCTGGGCTTATGAGCCACGCTCCAGGGAACGTGCGCAATGTTACGATTCTGCCCGTTCAAAACAATTAAAAAAGATATCGCTACGTCCTGTCTTGGAGCTCCGTTGAAAACGTCATGTCACCATGAGACGGGCAGAGACTTCCTGTTACAAGTAGTTGGTTTACTAAGTGTAGGTTTTTCGCAGACGTTCCTGACATGTTGTAGGTGTGAAAATTAAATATATTGGTGTTCCACAAAATGTTAATGAACGGCAAAAAAAAGTTTCCATCATTGCTTACTTTTATGCTATCTCCCGCAACTTAAAAAAAAAAAAAATGTTGCGGGGCGTAACGACGTTACAGTTGTTAAGTTTTTGCCCCGAATACGTATTGGGCTTTGTGCAAAATAATCAATACCGCAGCGAGGAATAGTGTCGATTTCAAAAAGAAGCACAAAACGTTTTTTGGGAATGTACAAACTCTGTTGTCTACGGCATTCCACTACCCTGCAGGAGCACCTACACAGTGCGAACAGGTCGCTGCGTAAATGACCGTGCGAAAGAACAAGCATATAGCGATAGAGTAATATAGTAAACGTAAAAAGCGGACACAGAAGCGGATTCGCGGCCCAGATCGTGCGTTTAATGTCCTCCGCTCAGCGGCGCTTTTGTGTAAAACATCTCGAACTTATTATGCAGGATTTGCGAATAAATACTTCGGCTAAAAATTGTAATGTTTTAAGATTACTTGGGTTTTTTAGTATGTTTAAATAACTTTCTTATGTTGCGTCACATTGACCACGTGATTTATGGCACCAACCCGCCTGCCGGCGCCGAGCGGTCACGGGTGTCGCCGGTCCTGCGTTGTCGCACGGATCCGCTTGCTATGCAGCGGACGCTTCGTTAGCAGCGGAATGGTGACCTCCGGCACGCTGATCTGCTCGTTGTGAGTTCCAGGAACAAGCTAAATGCGCAGTAGCTTTGGTAAGCTCAGGTTTAATCCCTTGAGCAGAAGGTAGGTTCAATGGTTCGTACCATTTCGTCGAAACACGCTTCATGGAAGCACCGAAACACGTTCCGCAGGCCACTTTTACAGCGAAGCTTTTTATGACTAGGGTTCCGTGGATTTTTCATGTGTCATGTGGCTTAACGAAAACCCTAAGCTCTCACCGCCGCACGCGCCGCAAGCGCACGCCTTCCTGGTATAAAAGATTCCAAGTAAATAACCAAAATAAAGCGTTGACGAACGCGCGCGCAAGATGCCATTTGTTTTAGGCTTTTGCTTTAGAACAGTTACTGCTGCAGACGCCGGCACATGCGGCGCGTGGAACACCATTCCATGCATTTTCCTTGATGCTTGGGTAATTTAGCAATAGGTCTATTCAGTAGTTTAGTTAGAAATAGGCACCATTATCAAAATCAGTAGTCTCTCAGGTAGATAGTAGAGGTTTCTCAAAGGTTCGCCGCTGTGCGACCCGCGTCGGCCATGTCTACTCTCGCAACGCCCTCTCTTTGTCGTCGCTCCAAGCGCTTGCGTGCCTAGTTTCCTTTCCTTCCGCTCTGCCGGGGTGGCAGTCCCGTCACGCGTGTGTACTTTCCGTCGGGTGACGGTCCCGTCGAGCGTGCCTATTTTACTGCGGCTCCTCGGGACGGTGATAGTCGTCCACGCGAAATGATGACCACCAATCAAGACAACAATAAATGGGTGTGCCTACCTTTCGTCACAATGACCACCGAACAAGACAAAAAATGTGCTCGTACCTCTGTTCAAAATTCTGCGTCACGTCTGTGTCGTGTGCGAAACAGCTTCGTCGGTTATCCACATTCACAGAGTTGAATGGCTCATGATTTTTATGACACACGTTTCTTTGAAACAATGACGTGTCTTGGAAACTCGTCCAGTAGATACGCGCTCTTGCGACGTTTTTTCGACGACGTGTTTTTTTTCTCTAACAAGTGCGTAAAGCGAAATAGTAATTCAATACAAGACTCCCCCTCCCCTTTCTAAACTAGGCGATGCGCAAATAGTTTGTTGCAAATACAGCAGAGTTGTGTTCGAAAAACCGTTGAAAGGTTGGCAAGGTGTGTGGGTGGAACTAACGCGGGGAGTTTTTCAATGCAACGAACTGTCGATGAAACGTCGCATGTTGACGAAACAATTTGTGGATGCGACGAACTAATTTCCACCGCTTTATTGTATTCACTACAGTGTATTATCGTATTATTTTCGCCAGTGCCTACTTATTTGAACGATTTCGCAATGAACCGCGAGAACATGTTGTTGATGATCCAATTGATGACTCTTATTATTTTCACGCGTGCCCAGGTGATGTCTTACAAAAGCTAATGTTGGGTTCTTTAGTGCGCCATCAATGCGAAAACATATAAAAATCCAAGAGTTAAGTTGTTTTCGGATTTCGCTTGACCCAAGGTATGTAACTCGAAGCAAACACTCAGTGAAGCTAAAAAAAAAAGCATAATCGTGAGGATATTGTTTCTTCAAAATTAACTCGGCAGCTTCAATTATCGCTACAAATTACGTATTACCGGCCGCTATAAGAACCGCCAGTTATTCCCCAGTTAGAAAGTGCAGCTTCAGTTAAACAGGACGAACAGAAGTAAGTGTTGTTTTCTACAAGTGAAAATTTGCCCGCATTGATTCGCAAAGCAAACGTCAAGAAAATGTTAAAAACAGATCCAATGAATACTTTCTTTGATGCCAATTCAGTTTGTGTTCAACCACTCAAGCAAAGACAAAAATTCACAGATTTTTTTTAGGCTCTGATTCAAATTATCTTGTAGGTTACCTCGCCAATGGCTGGAAATCGGCTATTTTTTTAGTGGGCTCTGAGCACATGAGCGCTCTTTGATTAGCCATGTTGCACCGCTCATAGCAATAAGTAGAAAATCCATGTCCATGGAAAATCATTAACATTTCGCGTAGCAATGCAAAACCAAACAATGTCAAAATCTGAAATAAAAAAAAAAAATAAAACGTAATTTATTTTGCTTTTTCACCCTCAGTATGCATAATGTAGGTGACAAAATAATATAGTTTTCAGGTAAACGGCTTGGATACGCTACCCTAGGCTTCTGTGGAACGTTTGTTTTTTTATTATTTGTGACCTTGGACTTGATTCGTTATTAAGGACGGCTCACATCATCGACGATTTTTCTGTTGAACGTACGTGTTAATGTTGACAAGATATGACTGTATATTACATTAGTATCTTGATGACACCAAGCCGTCTTGTGCGTGTGTGGCATTTGTGTTGAACCTTTATTTATTCATTTACATACTGCTCCATGCTGCTCCATCCTCTATAGGAGACTCTGCACTTGTCGATAGCTTCTGTTAGTCAAATTTCAAAGTGGTGTGTTGAGTGCCGTGTAATGAGCACGGGGAATGTACTGTTGCAATGCATGTTTAGATTTTTCATGAGCTAAATTATTGGGTTATGTTATCTTACCTTGGGCTTCTGCTTCTGTTGTGCATTTACATAGATGCTACATTAGCCAAACTTCTTTTCCTGAACAAATGTATTTCGGGGAATTTTTAGGGACGTTGAATCTTGTCACACTCCAAATAAAATTCTTATTGTTTTGTAATGGCTCGCCCGCAGTGAGTTTCAGGAAATTCCTATTGGTGTGTTTAGATTAGCCGAAAATTTAGAATTTATTTTATATCTGTGTGCTTCGCACTTGTATTATGGTCTTGTGACTGGTAAGGAAAGCGATATCTTATTTATTTCTGCAATTACTCCCCTGCCAGGGTCGGCGCGAAAGAGAATGAATCATTCAGCATGTTCCCTGTGGAAAGATTTTTTTTTTTAACTTGGTTCCGCTAAAAGTCCATTACGAATTGTACGATATGCCGAACTCCTTCATATTCATTTATTTTTGTGAGTATCTGTTTCTTATAAAGCGTACAGAGCTTCTGAAGTAATCATGTATATATGAATGTGGTCCAATAAAATATTTTTGAACCACATACTGTGGTTTATCTCAAAATGCTCCACCAGCCAGGAGTCAATGTGGCTGTTGTGTAACTTAACTTTTTTTACAATATAAGAACAAGGAATTCACTTTTTATGTTTTGTGAAGCCAGGTGAAATTTTTTTTACAGATTTTACACGGTTTCTATGGTAAAAAAAAAAATACTGGGTGATAAAAGGAGACGCCAGGCTCTTTAAATCGACCGGAAAATTCGGTTTCTTAACCTATCGCGCTACGACTTTGTGCAGCGTTGCCCATAGATGGTGCATTTTTTTTTGTAAAATTTGCAAAGAGCGAACTTACCTGAGGAAAAAGTAAAGAAAGAAAAAGGCTTAGCTCCTATGGAAACGCAGCGACGCCACAGGTCTGCAAACAACACGTCGCCGTTTCGCACGGGAGACAAGAGATGGCGCAAGCGGTCGCGACGCCAACTGCGGCCAACGAACGAGCACACGACGCCGAGAGCCGGCGTCTTTTCTTTAGCAGACCATCTTTTTGAATCAAAAGCGGCGCGAGCTTCTTTCATATCAGTTGTTGTTTTTGTTTCTGCGACTGTCGCCCCCTGCGGAACGCGCGCCGCTTTTGAGTCGAAAAGATCGTCTGCTAAAGAAAAGACGCCAAATTTTACCAAAAAAATGCACCATCTGTGGGCTAAGCTGCACAAAGTCGTAGCGCGATAGGTTAAGAAACCGAATTTTCCGTTCGATTTAAAGAGCCTGGCGTCTCCTTGTATCACCTTGTAGAACTGAATCCACATAAAAAAACAATTCCGCAGATACACATGCAAAGGGAAAAAATACGTTTTTTTTAAACAGCCTGGATGGGAAAAGGAAGTCATAAAACGAATAACAACGAAAAAAATATATTCAGTGCTATATTTACTGCGCGAAACGAATTTGTAGTTGGTGCGAGCTTTTTTCATATCAGTTGTTGTTTTTGTTTCTGCGACTGTCGCCCCCTGCGGAACGCGCGCCGCTTTTGAGTCGAAAAGATCGTCTGCTAAAGAAAAGACGCCGGCTCTCTGCGTCGTATGCTCGTTCGTTGGCGGGAGTTGGCGTCACGACCGCTTGCGCCATCTCTTGTCTCCCCTGCGAAACGGCGCCGTGTTGTTAGCAGACCGGTGGCGTCACTGCGTTTCCATAGGAGCTAAGCCGTTTTCTTTCTTTACTTTTTCCTCAGGTAAGTTCGCTCTTTGCAAATTTTACCAAAAAAATGCACCATCTGTGGGCAACGCTGCACAAAGTCGTAGCGCGATAGGTTAAGAAACCGAATTTTCCGGTCGATTTAAAGAGCCTGGCGTCTCCTTGTATCACCCTGTAGAACTGAATCCACATAAAAAAACAATTCCGCAGATACACATGGAAAGGGAAAAGATACGTTTTTTAAACAGCCTGGATGGGAAAAGGAAGTCATAAAACGAATAACAACGAAAAAAAATATTCAGAGCTATATTTACGGCGCGAAACGAATTTGTAGTAGGGGCCCGCCGGTGCCACTGAAAAGTGGCCGTTATTTATCACGTGACTGGCTGCTATTTTTCACGTGGTGTTGGCGCTCTTTAGGAAGCATCCAATGGTCTCTTAAAGTGACTTATTAATTTTCGTTTAAAGTGCAACAAAAAACGAATATTAATAAGAAACTTTTAGAGCCCAATGGAAGCTCCTGAACGATCGCAAGCACCACGTGATACACCTGTGCACCGGTGAGAAATTGACGGCGTCGGCGCCCTGGAGTGTTCCTTTCAGGCGGCGGCGGTGGCGGCGTCGAGAAACGCGTTGAACGGGCGGCGCACCACGTTCAGCGTGCGGCGGCGGCTTGACCTTTGCGGCGCAGCGGCGCAGCGTGGCGGCGCACAGGTTTACCATGTGACCAGCGGCGGCTCCCTACAAATTTGTTTTGCGCCGTAAATATAGCTCTGAAATTTTCGTTTTCTCCGTTTAAATTCGTTTTATGACATTTGTTTTCCATCTAAGCTGGTTTTCTTTTTTTCCTTGCTTCAGTCCTTTAAGACTGCTTACGTATAGGGATGCCGAAGCATTATAGTCCATTTGATGAAATGTTTTCGATTGATGTTTTTGACATGCATTAAAGTTCTTTCTGCTGATTCGGTGTGCGACGCGCGGGAGGCAGGGCGCTCATTTTACACACTCATGCCGTGGCGCCACCTTCTCCCGATTGGCTGCGCCGTCACGTGACCTATGACACACGCACTAAGCCACGTCTTTAGTTAGCCAGATGGCATGCGACGTGACGTGTGCAATGACGCACACCCTAAGCACACCTTTAGTTAGCCAGTACTGTGGAGCCGCCCTGGCGTCGGGGAAATCGTGCTCGTCTCGCACCCTGGCGGCCAGGGTTCCATTCCCACCTAGACAGATATGTACCAAAATTTCTTTTCAGAGCTATTAATTTGCTTTGTTTACAAGAACCTCCATGAGAAATCGGCCATGTTTGCTACCATCACTTGGTCACGCCGCCGACGACGCCGGATTTTCGCGTAATGGGGCATATAATGCTTCCGCATTAAAAGTAGGAGCAGCGGGAGCCGACTGGCCCCCTGAGACCCTAGCGAGGCGAGGAAGAAAAAGTTGGCAAAAAGTAGGAGGAGATGGGTACCGGAGCAGAAAAGCCCAAACCGAAACGAAACTACGTTGACCGGAACCGGAACCAAATTATGTTTCATGCCGGCCGCTAGGAGCGCTAGCTCTCACTGGTCTATCTGGGCCGCTGGCGCCCCATGGCAGTGTCCTCTTTGTACCTTGTGTATATTACACTATGGCACAGCTACCAAACAAGAGTCGTATCGGCATTTGGCAATGCTGCGATCGATGCCCGTGCACCCCCTCGTTGCCCAACAGAACCATGCTGGGTCGGCACAAAAAAAAATAAAAGAAAAGGAAAATTCACGAAGCGTTTCTCTTTAAAACAAGGGACGCCAATAAGTGTATTAGTGAGCCGTCCGTGTCCTTGTTAGTTAAGGAAATGTTATTTTTTTAGAGAGAGAGAGAGAGAGAGAGAGAGGGGAAGTAGGGTAGTTGGAAGTGACGTGGTTTTAATAAGGTATTTAAGTCAGCGTGTTTTCTAATAAACTTTCTGTCGCGGCCGGTGCGCTCCGTGTTGTCTTTACCTTGTTCACTTGCCGCTGTCCTTCGGCGCTTCTATCCAGTCATAATCCAAGTAGCCCAACTGAACTTGTTTGTTTATTAAACCACATTTTTATGTTGTTGCTATGATGGAGTCATGTTTTGCGCACGAGAACTCACGTCAGGAAGGTCACATCTAAGCTATGCGATCGTGCTCTTGCCATGAACACCGTTGTACAGAACTCTGGAGTTCCTGATATTTCTATATCCGCAGACAACATTTGTTCGGTATTTAGGAAGTGAAAAGTGCGCATGCACAGCTTTGATGGCCGCTCAAAACTGCGAGAGCGCGCATGTCCCTCTAGCTTTACCTGCATAACCACATAAAGTTGTCTGCAAAAATGAATATATTCTAATCAAAGCAATGTCATGAACTCCATAGCTCTGATAGGGTTATGATGTGGCGGTAGAATTTGTTTACTAGATTATAGTATAATTTAATACAAAAATCTCCGCCGCCATATTCAAGAAAAAATTCTCGAAAAAGAAAACCTTTTTCAGCCTACTCAGAATGAGACGCCACTGGACGTGTGCTTGTACAGCCAACTCTAGCTGCTTAGAAAAAAAAATTAATTTAAATCTATAATTTGTCAATCGAGGGTGTTTAGAAACTGCTACTTTGCAGCAGTGTACCAGTAGGGAGCCACTGGCACACAAGGCTTCTTCTGTATGGGCGTATGACTGAAACTTACTGATCAAATGAAAATAAAAATTACGAAGTAATCGAACCGCAATTGTGCTCGCCAGAATTCGAGCTCCGCGTTTTCTCGAAACCGCGGGTGTGTGCTAACCACTCCACCACTCCTATATTGTTTCCAAGCTTCACCAGACCACCCTGTCATTCGGCATTTTCTCTCTACCTTACAAATTTTCCAGAAACAGAATGTATCCAAGCAGAGATGTTCTAGAGGAGCGATTCCCATTCTTTCGGATGTTGCGGATCCCCGGCTCAGAGGCCTTTCAGGGACCTCCACTGAATACAAAATTGATAACGAGAAACCACACATAAAAATCCCGGCTAACCACGGGCGAGAAAATGGGACTATATTGGCAGCTGCCCATATTACGTTATAGTTTCGTGATATGAACTGGCACTCGCACTACACGATCAGTGTGAAAAATAATTTTGCATGCTGTAAGTATGGCTCCTGACGTCAAGCTCACGTAAGAAAATTGAAGTCGTAAGCCTGACTCAACATCATTTTTTTGTGATTTAATTAGATGTGAAGCAAGGCAGAAAACGTAACTTCACACAGGAAGGTCATCCAAAATGGCAGCAAGAGTGTTAGTGCCTTCTCGCGCATGTGAGGGTATTACGAAAGCACATGACATCCAGAAATAGGTAAGGAGCGTTGCGAGATGACTTGTTGCAAAGATGTGTTGCAGAAAAGCTCAAGCAGTAAGTTGCGAACCAACGGCTTTTACTTGAAGACATTTATTCATCCATCCTTTGTCGGCAGGGATCTGGCGAAATTAATAACTAATTCGGGGTTTCAAAGAGTGCAACTCTTCTCGAATCGCGGTCCTCAACTTTCTTGGCAGCTCCATTTCAGAGAACTCGCCAAAATTATTCAGCTGGGGAAGCAGCCCGCACCTCACGAATGACCACGAAATGGCGTCTACGCAGGGATTTTTTCATGATACCGGAAGTCTGATAACAACTGGGGACCAGATCGGGCTGTACACATGCCTGACCGAGCGCCCGACGACGATGAGACGCGCGCGTTTACCATTACTCGCCGGTCGGCGGGCATCGCCGGCCACGAGTACCACGGCCCGCTCGACCACAACGTGACAGTGGCGGTCTATGTTTCACAATGAACGTTCTTGGATACTGGGATAATCATGCTTGGCATAGCGCTGACGAACCCAGAGCGACAAACGCTCTTGCCGGTAACCCTCGGCCATGGAATGGGACGCCACGTAGAATGGTTTTTCCTGAACATTGGGCTCCCTCTGAGTCCCGGTGCCCTTCGTTAGGGTAGGCATACCCTGCACGACCCCTGTTATATACGTATATATCCCACAGTGTCTCTTCTAGTTTCCAGAGATGACCAATTGGTCTTTTTGCTGGCACGCGTCGCTTGTGATGGTGGTGGTGGTGATGATGAGAATGATGATATATTATAATGTTAATAATAATGATAATAATATTAAGAATAGTAAAAACTTTTAGGTGATTTTATGATGTTGACTAGTGCGGCGAATTCTTCCGTTCAACAAGACAACATGTATATTTTAGATGAATATGGCCAGTTACTACCTACTGAACGAAACATATTTTATAATATCATAACTTAAAATATCACTTTGCTCAGAGTGATTTTACATCGATGAATTATATCATTATTACCACGTAACATCTGAATTATTTTACCGCTTAACTGTCCGATCGAAAACGCCGTACAAATTTTGATGGTCCATCAAACATTTTTGATAGCCCATCAACCTTGTTGATGGCCCATCACTCCACTTTGACGGCCCATCGCACCTTCTTGACGGATCATCACACCTGCTTGATGGTCCAACAGACCTTTGTGTTGGCTCAACAGTCGTTTTTGATGGTCAACCAGACTTATTTGATGGTCCGGCATGCTTACTTGATGGTGTCTGATGGACCATCAAACATTACCTGATGGTGGATGATGGACCATTAAAGGCTTCAGTTTGTAGCCCACAGACCGTCAAAACGCCTTCTGTGGGGACTCACGAACTATAGGAACGTTTTGATGTTACCCGGGTGAGACCATCAGGATATCTTGATAGACCACGAGAACGTCAAAAAGGCTGATGGTGCTTCTTATGACATCTTTCGGTGGTGGGAAGAACCTGATAATCTTCTGGAGGTTGCATCAGTGGCCGAGAGGAGGCGCCAAAGATCTCACAACGTCGCGCATGCGTGAATTACATTCAGTTTGGAAAGCTGACAGCGGCGTGACTCGATAACGGAGCTTTCCAACCGTAAACGTCCGCCTTAACATTTGTCTTAGGATACTCGATAGGTCACAAAGACACCTTCTTATAGACTGATGTATGCTTTTGCAACCATAGTTTTGTTCTAAACTGTGGTATGTCCTTTGTTGAAACAATTTGCTGATAAGCTTTGTATGTCAAGTAGATAATGTTTACAATCTAAGTGGCAGGGAATGTGCTGAAAAACACACTTTGCTGGATAGGAAAATAAGTTACTAGGCGTACGAGTACGGTGACCTAAACGTTTGCGAGGAAAAAAATGTGTACAAATCCGTGAATGCGGTAATACTTGGCTTACCTCATTCTAGGGCCGACGACCCTATTGAAAAAAACAATTTGAAAACAGTTTGGATGTGAACTGGCCAAACCCGAAATTAACTGGTTGTAGTGGAATTGTACTGGGCAAATTGGAAATCAAACTGTCGAAACTGGCCGAACTTGGAAAGTGAACTGGCCAAGATGGCAGCTGAATTGGCTAAACTGTTATTTGTGCAGTTCAAACTGGTCGCTAATCAGGCAAAACTGGTAGCTTGAACTGGCGACACTGGTGTCTTAATGTTCAAGCTGGCAGCCAAACAGTTTGAACTGGCAGTCAAATTGATCTAACTGGAAGTCAACCAGTTACAACTGGCAATGAAACTGGTCTCACTGTATCGAAACAAGTCATACCAGCCGAACTAAAGAAACTGCTCGTTGAACAGGTCATGCTAGTAGTATGCCCAATTTAAAATAATTAACCTTTGGAATCGATGCCATTGGCCTTTTTCATTTTGATCAAGTTGGTTTCAATAATTTTAATTTGAACTCCCAAGCGGGAGAACCGCATTAATGACTATTTTTTTCTACATGAGCGAATTTGGCTTTTACACCCCACACAACTCACAGTAATAAAAAAAAAAAATTGGCAGAACAAGATTTCTTAATTCTCTAGGCAAATATGTGTTTCTAGAATGAACCTTGCCACAGCAGAGAAAATGTCTGGCCTTTACAGAACATTTTCTCTATGCAGATGTCGCATAACAGACTAGTAGACCAAATAAAAGCTTTATTTTGACGCATGAACAGTTGTACCTAGCTTGCACCAATAGTTCGTGACAGGTCAAGAATTCAGTGATGCAATCGCCTCATAGAAGTTCATTTTCCTCTGCCGGCCAATCGTTCCCACTTGGACTTTATAATTTTCCCGCTTTTTACCGCGGCCTTTATCCACCCTGGCCTGCACCTAAAAGCCGCTTCCAGGCTCCAGCGCAAGTTCCCGAGGGCGAGGCAGGGAGTCTCCCACGTGATGTCGGAAATGCGCGGGAAAATGTGGCAGTTGCGCCTATGAGTCAAGCGCCTGGAATGCGCCGGTTCCCTGGGACCGGAGATCATGGAGTGTCACCACGCGCAGCGCAGATTCCTTGAAAGAGGAGAGGTGCTCACGTGCCAGGACAGGGAGCACGCGGGCCAATCAGCGCGGCCCTCGCGCCCGCTCGAAGCGCCAGTCGGCGTCGGCGGCAGCTCCGGGAGCCAAAAAAGAAACAAAAAAAAAAAAACCGGTTCTGGCGTGACGGCGGCGACGGTTGGAAGTTTGAACTTTGGCGGTTGGGCCGGTTGGGTCTTTGTTTGGGGCCGCTGTTCGGCTTGGGGAGGTTACAATTTGTCTTCAACCTGTGTTTGTATAAGATAGTTTGCCGGAGCCTTGAGTGCTGCCTCTGCCGATGGTTCCTGTGTCTGACGACGTCCTCCACCTGAGTTCCACTCGCTCTCGGGCCAAATGGCTGCGTCCCAGAACGGCGTGTTCGGAAGTCGCTCCGTCCTCATTGCGGCGCGGGCAATGGCTGCCTCTGTCTCCGCGCCAGCGAGCCAGGTAAGCAGGCTCGACCATTTGGATTCATTTTCATAATCAGGTGCTTGTCAAACTGAACGTTTCAGCAACCCGATTTGGAACAGCTATGCTAGTAATACAACCGCCAGTGTGCATGCAGCTTCAGAGATATTCTACCACAGTGGTTGCGAGTTGCATAGCGGACGACAGACTGGGGAGGCAGGGAGGGGGTAACAACAGCAGGATCTTTTCACTCCTGGGCGTTGCTTTGCGTAAAGGCTGAACCGCATGTAAGCGATTAAGCGAACGACGATGACAGTGACGAGAGTCAGCGACGAGCGACGGAGATTTCCCACAGTCGGTCGTCACGTTCTATCGCCGTCGCTTGTTTCGTCGCTCGCCAAATCGCTTACATGCGGTTTATACTTAATTTCCGCTAGACTGGCACCACATGTACGGTTGGCGCACGCTTCCATATTCCCTCTAATACTGTTTAGAATAGTGCATATTTTTTATTCGTGGCATTAGTTACATACCGTTTTAGAACAGACGGGTGCAAGTAAATCTGCCATGGCTCTAATTACTGATGTTTATTCTTATTTCAGATGACTTGAGGTACTATGTTATCCACCACCGGAACCCCGACACACCAGAAGATGTGGAAAATCTCGCCGACCGGCTGGGACTAATGAATAATACCATGAAGTATGTGTATTTTTTGTGGAAATAAAGTGAATTTTATCCGTTTACGACCTGTGTTGTCAATATTACCAGTTAAACTGGTTTAACTGCATGGACTGGACCAGTATACGCAGTCGTACAGTATTACCAGTATACACATTTTCACAGTAAGACCTGTATGCACAGTTTCACAGTAAGACCAGTATGCACAGTTTCAGTTTGTCCGGTTAAACCAATTTAACCAGTGGCAATAAGCCTGTTTGAACTGGCCCAGTTTGCAATATTTTTCAATAGGGGAGGCTTAGTGTATTGCACGCTGTCGCACGGCGCCATCTTGCCCAGCATGAACGGCGAGAACACAGCGTATATAGTCACGAAAAAAGCACCGATAAAGTTTCACGCCGTGGAGTCTCTAAAGTAGCGAGTGGATTAAGCAAATTCCCTCCTTTCACTTTGTTTTGTTAATTTAATAATTCAACTTTCAGTGATTACTAAATAGAAATAATAGGACACCATAACCAGAATAGAAACTTTGCTTTCAGGTTTCCACGGGGATTTCGAAACGTTTCCTACAGCTTCGGATGTTCCTTTTTGAAATACTATTGCGCACAAAATAAAGTTCACATTTTCTTTCTGTAACAAAATCTTTGTCTTCTGCCAGTAGATATGTGTGAATAGAAATTCATGCCTATCATCAGGCCAACTCACCATCAAACAATAAGGCCGCCAGAGGTCCCAAAACACAACAGACCATCAGACATTCAAACCATCACACCATCAAACAGTCAGGGCATCAAACCATGAAGCCATCAAAGTCCCAAACTACAACAGGACACTAAACGTTTCTGATGGTCCTTTTCTTATAGAGAGTGTATAAGTTGATGATCACATGCGCATGTAAATCTGAGTGGGCTCCCTCGATAAAATATACTTCAAGCAGGCGACGACATTTGCCGAGCGGCGCTCACTTTGCGCGTGGCGTCAAGGTGAGAAAAATTGGTTTGTTGAAAGACAAGAAAGTTAATCGAACTAAATAATGCAGGGGAGGTGTGACGATTGCACAAAATATAGATAGCCTGCAATACAAGCATACAAATCGCAGTATAATCTGTTTGCAGGCAGTCGTGCCACGTTGCATTTCAGGGTTCAGAGGGCAATAAAAAAGGGCCTATAGAACATTTTACGGAAATCTGTAAAGGTATTGCTCATCCGTACGGTGACAATTGACTTACTGGAGTGCTAGAAAAATGATGCACAAAATATGTGATATGTGAACTGCTGATAAATTACCGACTTCCTTGTATTATAACTGAAGGTGCCGTGCAACTTTTTATATCACTATATGGCAAACACAAAGTTTACATAAAAAAGCTTGTTTACCATGATTTTATTAAATATGAATGTTGATGACACCACAATCAGTAAATGAGTACAAGGAACAAAACGTAATTTTAATACTGCTCTTTACCCGAAAACAAATAGATATCTTAAAATTAACACCCTGTATCTCAAATTACAGAGGAAACTGTGCCGCTTTTACTTTTTACTCTTATGAACATGTAGCGAAAGTGAAAAGTTATAACCAGGTTCATCAATGTTTTCTAAATTTTTTATCAATACAAAAAGCGTTCTATCATTAACATTTCATAAGAAAACTGTCGCACAAAACTGTCCCAATAAGCCATGAAGAACAAATATACCAAAAACGTGGAGATTATTATTATCCGCGGTTTCGCGCCGCAGCCTTGCTCCTGTTGCTGGAATGGTAGCTTTAGCGCACCTTTTACTGCCCACGTGCATTAAGTATTTACAGAATTTAGTAGTTCAGTATTTTTGATGACGCTGAGCAAGTTTCGATGTAGAAACGTGGTAATTTTCAAAGCTGAAGAGACAATGGATGGACATTTTAATTATGCATTAGAGTTATATAAACAGTTTATATTCTGACCCCAAATGTTTGTGGAAATTTGTAAATGGCAAAACACGGTCGTTTTCCCAACATTCATCGCTTCGTTCTACTCGTAACGGCGCGGTTTGTTATGTTTCTTCGCCTAAAGACATTGCCGAGGAGTTTGCCTCATTTTTTTAGCAGCTGTTACATACCGCCTACTCGTTCCGTGAAATCAGACCGAGTCAATGAACCCACTGATGGTGACTCTCTCTCCCAGTTTCGTGTTACTACATGTGACGTCGTCGCGGCGATAAAAAAGCTAAAGCCTAAATTTTCGGGTGGTGCTGAGGAAATTCCACTTTTTATCATTAAAGGCTGCTGTGGGCTGATAGCCCCCGCACTAGCTCATACTTTTAACGTGTCATTGCATTCCTGTATATTTCCCGCGATATGAAAGGAAGCGATAGTTGTGCCCATTCATAAAGAGGGCGATGCCTGCATTGTGTCAAATTACCGCCCTGTGTCACTTTGTGCGGTTTTCCTAAAAGATTCTCCCATTTATCAAGGTATCTTACGCATTAACAGGATGGCTTTATTAGAGGACGTTCCGTTGTAAGTAACCTTTGTACATTTCTTTATTACGCAGCCCCGGTCGTTTCGAAAAGTGGTCAGATTGACTCGATTTACTTTGATCTTTCAAATGCTTTTGACAGGGTTGCTAATTTTTTGCATGTACAAAAATTGGAACAATATGGTATTGTGCCTTAGCTTTGTGATTGGGTTTCTACTTATTTGTCATCGAGAAGAAACTTTGTTCGTGTTGATAATGTTTTATCAAGAGCGTTCTTTCCAACTTCAGGATTACCCAGTGGGGCCATTGCTATTCCTAGTATTCATTAATGATATTTCAAAAGGTATTCCATCTGCCAGGATGCTTTTATTTGCTGATGATATAAAGTTATTTTCACATATTCATTCCGAAAAAGACTGTGAAGCGCTACAATCTGATGTGTTGTGCATTTCTAAGTGGTGCCTGTCAAACCGCTTGCCTTTGAACCCCAACAAAACTAAGGTATTCTCGCTAACAAGACGCAATATTCCTTACACTTTAAATACAAGTTGGGAAACTGTACTATTGCTCGAACTGATGTAGTCAGGGACCTTGGAGTGCTAGTAGACTGTAAATTATTGTTCAAATCTCATGTCACTAACATTTGTGATACCGGTCTTAAAGTGCTCGTGATGATCTCACGTCTGACTCGATACTTCCAGGCACCTGATACTATATTACGCTTATTTTATGCTTTGGTTAGGCCACGACTTGAATTTGCATCTTTTGTGTGGAACTTTCTATCACATAGCGATTGCAGGCGCATTGAAATGGTACACCCGCCGGAAATATGTAGGTGAACACCTTACCTGGTTTCTTGCCTGTTTTACGGCTCCCTAAAGCTATATTAACTCTCAACGTCTCAAATGGTACGTGGCTTGGGGTCTAAATTTTGCGTTCTAGCCCTTTTCTGGAACAGAGCTTGTTCCAAAACTTGCAGGAGCGTCAAAAACAAGAAGAGGGCTTTTCACCTTCATATCGCTCACGGGTGTACAACTGCGTCTGATACGCATAGTCTACGATAGGCGTTTTAACAGGAGACTCGATTTCGAGTATAATTTTCTTGTTAAAGTTTTAAACCTCAGAACCCTAATTGACCGCAGGCATTGCCGAGATGTGGTGTTTTTGCAGAAACTCATACAAGGTCGTTTCGATGTACCTGATCTTTTAAGTAGTACAAGCTTACGCGTGCCAGCTAAACACACGCGACTCTGTGATACGTTTTATCCTGACAAGCAGACTAAAGGGTCCCCAATGCATAGAATTCAACTTTTTTTTTGTAATAGCCTTGTGCAGCATAATTCCTTTTCCATGCCTTATTTTACTATGAATACCGAGTTGTGTCTGTAATTTGTTTTATTATGATTATGTGTCACTCCTGTATTTCACGTCCTTGCATATTGAACTCATTTGTGACTTTTATGTGCACCAATATCAAAGCCTTCACGGTGTTTTGGACACGCAATAAATACCAACACCAATACTAGTCTTGTCGATTAGAGTTCATATAACGTATTCCTGGCCGTATAACCTACATTCAAAGTCCACATTCGCGTACCTTACATGCTTTTGTTAATAAATATGCTTGACTTAGCATGAAACAGCTTGTATATCAACCCAAATTTACTTGGTGAGCAAACGTTTTCTTACGCTCTTGCGTGCAAACACATATTTTAATATAAACCTGCGCTCGTTTTTTTTTTTTCAATATTTAAAAAAAAATGTTAATACACTGCACTATAGTTTCATAAGACGTAATCACTAAAATAGACCAAAAATTCAAAGTCCAGATGAGATCGAGCATTAACACTTTTAGGAGAAAGTTTGAGATTTTCTCAGTGTAAGTTCAGAGCTATGCCTACCCTTGGGTGATGAGCACATCGCGCTGCTTTATATTATTATAAATATAGATTTTCTTTAACCGTAACTCAATTTAGTGATACAATTATTGATATTTGTTTGAGTAGTGCCGTTTTTTTAGAGCAATATTATGCGTGGAAAGGTAATGTTGCGGCTTAAAGAAAGTTAAGAACTTAACCCGCTCTTTGAGATGCATGTAATAAGACCGCATTGCTTGATACTTTTCGTCACCCAGTGGAGACTAGCTTGGGAAACATATTGCGCCACGGTTGGATGTCATTTGGGAAAAATATACGAAGGTTTCAAAGTGTGTGCAGTACCCTGAGTTCTTTGTGCACTTGGATCGCGGGAGCCCCTTGTGAAGCATTTTACGTAAGTTATGGCGTTCAAATACTGAATCTACTTTTATCTCGAGAAGACCATGTCTAAGTTACTCGCTGTGCTATCTTTTGGCTGTTGTGTGACGTTGGCACGGTGTGCAGTCGCTGCACTCTCCAACTTGTTACTAGATCAACTCGGATGATAAAATGTCTAAATATATTGCTTCCACGCGCGGCGTATTCCGTCTCACCCAAAGTACCGCCTCCCGTCGTTCCAAGTTCCACGGTGTTTGGAGAAGGACATAGTGTACTAACAAACACTATAAATACATCCCCCAAAAAAAGCTGCATGCCCGATAAAAAGGCTGCCGAAAATAGTGCAGCCCGCGCTTAATATCGGATGCCTAAATTGAAATACCCAGAGCATCAGGTTATTAGGAGCAGATATTAAATAAGTCAATGATTAAACTTGGATGCCAATAATGTTTGTAAGAACCACAACCAATAGTGGTCCAATGATGGCTAAGGTGCTGGTAAAATTGTGGCCCAACCTTGGCCTAAATGTTGGTTAAAAGGCGGACTACGATGTCATGAATGACTTTCTAATGTTGGTTTAAATATTGGTAAAATTGGGGTCGACCAATGACATTAGTGAATGGTCCAACATTGGATCGGGTAGCACCTTTAAGAAAACCAGCGTTTGGTCAATATTTGCCAGTGGCGGGCCCATGTTGGTCCAACAATGCTGTGCTGCTTGGGAAGCTTTTATTTGCTCTTGTAGTCTGTTATGCGGCATCTGCACAAAAGAAACGTTGTGTAAAGGCGGGACATTTTCTCTGCTGTGGCAACATTCGTTCCAGAAACATATCTTTGCCAATAAAATTCATAAAAACTTGATTCGTAAAAAAAAAATTTTTTTTTTTTGTTGTGAGCCGTTTGAAGTGTAAAATGCCCATTCGTTCATGCAGCAAAACGTTACTAATGGGCTTTTCCCCCTTGGGAGTTAAAATCGGAAACAGTGAAAGTACCTCAATCATAAGCAAATGAAAAAGGTCAATCGGAACGATTCCACTGGTTAAATATTTTAAAGTGGGCACACTGCAAGCTTGACCAGTTCAACGAGCAGTTTCTCCAGTTTCGCTGGTATGACTTGTTTCGATACGGTGAGACCAGTTTCATTACCAGTTTTGACTGTCTCACTGCCAGTTAGAGCAGTTTGACTTCCAGTTAGAACACTTTGACTGCCAGTTAGAACAGTTCGACTGCCAGTTCAGACTGTTTGGTTGTCAGCTTTAACATTATGACAACAGTGTCGCAAGTTCAAATTACCAGTTTTGCCTGGTTAGATACCGGTTTGAACTATTCAATTAACAGTTCAACCAGTTCAGCTGTCAGATTTTCCAAGTTCGGCAAGTTTCGGCAGTTTGATTTCCGATTTTCCCGGTAGGATTCCACTACAACAAGTTCATTTCGGGTTTCGCCAGTTTATATCCAAACTGTTTTTGAATCGCTTTTTTTTAAAAAGCAGGCCTCAATGGGTGTTCCGCAGCTGATCTGACCTAGGAACGTTTTCTTTTGTTAGGGTGTTATGCTCTGCCCCGTGACGCCGTTAGATCCCTTTGGATGATGCTAAGAAATATTAATATAAAATTGCTTTGTACATTTTGAAATTGAAAAGTATTCTAATCTAGACTATATCAAAATATTGATTTCTAAGTAATAAAAAATTTAATGTAATGAAATTACTCCAATTAAACTTTTGCAAGTACGCGCTCTCTAATAAAATTACCAATCATTGCAAGTACGGTCCCTTGTCACTTTTAATCATTACCCATAAATTCCCTAAATTGAGAAAGATATCGTCTAGCGCTCTACGAATATGCTGTCCTGTCTCACATTTCTCGAACAGTAGAAGGGTGGTGAGCTGGGTTGTTGAATAGTTCGGCTCTAAAGTTAGTTCAGTGTAACGCGTACAGCTTTAACTTCCGATAATTCGTGTGATTGCATGTACCTTTGTTTATGTGTGTGTGTGTGTGTGTGTGTAAGGAGTGGGTGTGCATGTGTTTGTGTCTGGATATGTTTTGAGAACAAGAACGTTTGATTTTTAATGTGTTGCAAACATAAAAAGCACGGCTGCCAAATAAACCCAGTAATCCTGGTAAAGGCAGTACCTGGAGAGAACACGGAAAAAAATAAAAATAAACGCGCGCGTGCGTCGACACTAAAAACAATTTACAACACATGGCACAAAAAGCTGAAGACTAGAAAAACAAATTTCCTCGATTTTGAGGCTAAATTAAAAAAATAGGCCATTGCACTGGTGGCTTTTGCGCGTGTGTGCTGTCTGCAATGCCATACACACGTGCTCCACTTTTTGCGGCGGAAACTGAGCTCCTACCATTTTCTAACGACTTGCGTTGCTCGGTAAAGATCGAGAGACGCGTTTTTTTCACACGTTCCCAGGCAGCACACGACGTCGGGCCAACATTGATATTTAATTGGCAAACAGTGGTCCACTGTTGGGCCAATGTGACCATCGTACGACCGATATTGGTGGTATACTGGCATATACTGGCCAACATTGGCCTGTCTTGGCCGACGGCTTACCACCGTTGGCAATCGATTGTCTTAGACTGGCCAACATTGGCCTACCTCAGCCAATGGCTTACCAACGTTGGCAATCGATTGGCTTTGGCTGGCCAACATTGGCCTATTTCAGCCAATGGCTTACCAACGTTGACATTCGACTGGCTTAGGCTGGCCAACATTGGCCAATCTCAGCCAATGGCTTACCAATGTTGGCAAGCGGATGGCTTAGGCTGGCCAACATTGGCCTGTCCTAGCCAATTGGTTACAAATATTGGTAATCAATTGGCTTAGGCCGGCCAGCATTGGTCTATGTTAGCCAATGAGTTGCCTGCATTGGTAATCGATTGGCTTAGACTGGCCAACATTGGCCTGTCTTAACCAATGGGTTACCAACATTGGTAATCGATTGACTTAGGCTGGGCAACATTGGCCTGTCTTAGCCAGGGGCTTACCAACGTTATAATTAATTGGCTTAGTTTTTTAATGTGCTGATCGCGCACGCTGAGAACAGTCTGTAGCTATGGCTCCGGGGGGGAACGATTCTTCTGTTTTCCCAAGCACCGCAACTTAGCAACTGAATTAGAACACTGTATGCATTGCGCGCTGTAGCAATATAGAACGTCCACGAAGAAGAACGCCGTAGTCGGTGACAGGTTGAAAGTAAATGCTGGGGAGGAGATCGCCTCCTCCAGATCTTTCGCTCTGCAAAGCTATAACTAACGCGCGTCATCCCAGAACTGATAATTATGTTCAGTAAATTCCACACGAAATAAAAAATGCTAGCTTCCTTCGATTTGTGTGTATGTTTATAAGGCAAAAAGCATAGTGCCTCTTCTCTTACTAATATTTTTTTTTTTGCTAAAGATAAAACCTTATAACAAATATCCAGCAATTGATTAAGAAATTACACGTCTTCACGAATAAAAAATCACGTTGAATCAAGATCTCGAACACCCTATGTTTGAGGTAGGAGGTGACATAAGTTGATGCGCATTTCAATCTGCAAACAAAGGTTATCACGCAACATATATAACAGAAGAAGCTGGGGCATTATGATTTATGTCTGCTTGACCAAAATGACTTCAAAGTGAGTACAAAATACGACAACTGTACTAATGACCACGGTAGTGACAACGCCCGCATAAATATAAACTGTAATGGAGCCAATGGGTTACCAACGTTGGCATTCGATTGGTTTAAGCTGGCCACCATTTGCCTGTCTTAGCCAGTGGCCTACCAACGTTGGTAATTGATTGGCTTAGTCTGGCCAACGTTGGCCTGTCTTAGCCAATGGTTTACCAAAATTGAAAATGGGTTGGCGCAAGGTATCAGGGTGCCTCGTTTTCTGGAACCGAGCTTTAAAGACGAACTAAGTAGTCTAGGCGATGAACATTACTGTTGTAAGAAGGCGTCGTGATAAAAAGGCTGCTAGGAAGACGCTGTAATAAATAAGTTATTCATAAATTAAAACTAATTGGAAAGCTTTATTAAATACTTATTTGAGGGCAATTGTGTCAATAGGAAAGTTGAATTTTGAATAATTCTTGATGAAGGAGTTTACAACATGGTACACACCAGGCAGCACACTTGCTTAGCCTAGTTATGGGGCCAAGATTGAGCCTTGGCCGTAGTAGACCGGACCGGGGCCGCCCTGGGAATTCGGTGAACTGCCAGCATGGCATCTCACTGTATTTTCCGGGCACCGGAATTACATGGAACTGCCAGGGAAGGACTTTTCTTGGCGCCTTTTGTCTCTTTTTTGTCCGAGCCGACCAGGGTAGACACAGGCGGGCGGCCACCAACATTTAAGAACTTTGTGGCGCTTCATTGTATTCACTGGCCCCAGAATTCCACAGAACTACGACGGAGTTGTTTTGGGTGTAGCTTATTGGCTTTGCAGGATTCAGTGCGCCAAGGAACGACTGGCGTTGTCACGAAGCTCTCTGGAAAAGCGCAAGTCTTGAAAATCAAAAGATTCGTTCATTAGTGTATAGAGCGAGCCTAATGAACGCAATAATAGTGTCAGCAAATTGATTCCTCCATGACATTTACAGCATTTATTTCTCAAATCGCCACATCTGAAACTGAAAAAACCTGCGAGATAATTTTTCTCAGTTTATTTTTCAACATCACGCATCGTCGAAACGGTTCACGTACTTCGCGGCTTCTCTGCTTCAACTTAGAATGAACCGCAGCACATGCTACGGGCTCTCTTGACCTCTCAGGCGCCTAAAAGGTTGCAATGCAGCGTGGGAGATGTGCCAAGCACTGGAACATCTCCGCAGGCGTTTGCAAGGTCTCAATGACAAAGCAGCCTCTTGCAACACCAGTGAGCTAACGGTGCTCGGAATTCCCACCTCACATTTCAGCAGAGCGAGCGCGGTAAGCCAGATCAAGGCGCAGTCGGTTCTCATGCCGCGATTTCTACGCCGTTGCTCTGTCTTGCACCGACATTCGAAATAGCTCGCTCGAGACTGCATGCGGGTCAAATATACGAGTCCATAGCGCGATATAGCGTCGTTACAACGTGTAAAAAGTAGTGCTGACCTCGACAGGGGCGCAAGCAGCGGCGCTATGTCCGTCGACGCCCACGTCGAGAATGACGAAATATACATTAAAAAACACTTTTTAACACCCGAAACAAAGGTTTAATTACTTAATTGTGAATTTTGCGCAACATTAGGGACGCCCTATTACCTCACTGTTCTGCGAATTCCTCAAATAAGCAGACGCTATTGCTGATAATTTTCTTTTTTTATTATTCTGCGATATGATACGTCGTTAGCACTTTCGAGCCCAGAACCCCTCCATGTGTTGTCATCGTTTTGCTAGATTCGCGTTTTTTTTTTTTATTCAGCTTTGGGTATCTTTGCATCTGTGTTGCATTTATGATTACATGGTTTAAGAAATGGTACAGTTTTCGTTACATGTACACAACCCTCGCGAAACCAAAAATCTGTTATTAGCGTGCTGCGAAATATACGGCTACAGGTCATTTTTGAGCAATAGTTTTTCTTTGTAATTTCAGTTTATTTGAGGACATCGTGCGCAGAAAGAAGACGCGGTTATTTTTGCATTTTAGTTTAGAGTGTGGGTTTTACGGCGTAAACATAGAATCTTCAGACCTCCCGTTTTTGGTTAAAGGCCCGTTCACACTCTTGCGACCTCTTAAACCTGGGTTTTTTAAAACTTCTTAAACCAGAGGACACACTGGCGCCATCTATTGGGTAGCAGTGTAAACTCGGCCGTCCGGCATATATTTTATTTCTCTCGCGCATTATCTTTTCTTTCTTGGCTCGAAAAACTTTTGTCAATTTTATAAACGAGCCTTTCTATGGGTATTACGCACATTTGACCTCGGAAATCCCGCAAAACCTTCGCTCTTGTGAAATGCAGTTCCAGGGTCACCGCATAGATGGCGTTACAATGCCAGTGTGTTCCCTCGTTCTAAAAAAATTTAAGAAGTTTTAAGAGATCTCGTCTCTCTCAGTCGTACTCGGTCGCAAGAGTGTGAACGGGCCTTAACATTTGGGAAGGGCAGTTCCTTTGAGACTCCAAAAACTTTCTCGGCGAGAACTTTTCTTGGCAATGCAGTGAAAGGAGGAGAGCCCGCGCACAGCTTTAGTCAGCGCTCAAAATGGGAGAGGGAGCGCGGGCCTGTATCTTCCACTGCATTGCCAAGACACGTTGTCGCCGAGTAGCCTTCGTGCTGCTGTCCTGTTCACTCGGTATTGGCAGCAGAGTAGACGCTATGCGTATTTTAGGCCAAGCGTGTCTCCGGTTACGGTCACGTGACTATAGTCTCCAAGCGGGTCACAAAGCAGAGCACTGCACCTGCCTGAAGGACACTGCTTGGTAGACCACTCACATAGCATCCACTGCACTATCAAGTTTGGGACGAACTCACAAAAATATCCACTCACAAATCCTCTAGCTGTGTTCATTGTTCGGATGTCCCTCGAAGATAAGCCTTTTGTGGGCGCACCCGCCTGGGGACCATGAAGAAGCAGGATGCAGGCGACATGCTGGAGGGAGGGGAATGTTTCCTCCTCACCCCTCCAGCAACCCATCTGCCCCCCCCCCCCCCCCCCCCCCCCTACCAGCATTCCTTTCCCTGGCCCTGTGCGGTCTGTGTGGCTCAGTGTTTGAAAAGTCCTACGCGTATATCGGCAACAGGCGATTTCTTCGAAGAAGTCACAGAAATTCTCGTGATGTGGTTTGGTTCGGCAAATGGCAGCTTGTACCGCATCGTGTTGAATCTTCACGGAGCCCTACCATCTCGTTTGTTTGTGTACGTGGTTGTTCTCCAGTGCCCATATCGACAGATACCTCGGAATACATCTTTCAAGTCCGCTAATTTTTTGGTTAGTGCACGGCAACCTGCTTGTTGGCAACGAGTGACCGCTGTTCTACGGGTACTCTTCCAGATTATGTATAAAATTAGGCAGTGCCTATTCTCCCGGCAGCCGGGACAAGAATTTTTCGAAATGGTACGGAGAGTCGCCGCCCATTCGCTGCCTGAAATAATGCAACTCCCGGTAGAATACTGACTTTCTTCTTCTCCAGGCTGTTCGTGGAAACACGTTTCATAGACAACTTGTCATGGACACACGTTTCATGGACACGTTAATTTTCGTCCACACTAACATTTCACCGTCACTCGCTATGCGAATCGCACGCTGCGGGGAATTTTTTTCGTGGAAGTGGATATTCTGCCGGCAGCCCGGGAGAATAATGCCGGCAGTTGTCCCCTATTGGGTCTCGTATAAAACGAATTGTAAAAACGGCTATTTGAAGCTGTAGAGTAGCTCACTGGTAAGGTTTCTGTCTCATACGTAGCGGGACCCAAATTCAATCCCCCAGTGTGGGCTTATTTGTTTTCTCGAACATTTTTTAAGCGTTTGACGATATCTACAACATGCTTTTTTTATGATTAACACTGAAAAAAAACGAATGTTGTGGACGAAGCTTCGCTGAATTAAGTGGTATGGGACTGCGCCCTTTCCGGGGGTGAATGAAGGACATAGCCCGGGGAAAACAAATTCCGCCAGTTTCGGACGGCGCGTGAATCACTCGGACGGCGCGTGTATCACAGTCTGCGGCTGCTCAATACAAAAATATTCACCCCATTGTCCCACCTGTACACGCCGCTTCCCAGCGGCCCGCCGGCGGCCCAAGCCTCGCTGTCCTCCATTCACCCCCCGAAACGGAGTCCCATACCATTTAATTCAGCGAAGTTTTGTTGATAACATTAATTTTTTTTTTCACTGTTAGTCGTAAAAAAGAAATGACCTAGGTATCGCCAAATGCCTAGAAAAAAAAGTAATCACACACTGACGATTAAACCAGGGTCCCGACGCATAAGAGACGGACACCTTACCAGGGAGTTACTCTACAGCTTCAAATAGTTGTTTTCACAATTCGTTTTATACGAGACCCAATAGGGCGCAACTGCCGGCATTTGTTTCCCCGGGCTATTGTGCCGGCGGCAGAATATCCACTTCCTTTCTTCGCGGGTGTGTCACCGGCCGGCAGACCCGTCCACGCAGCTTCGCGGCGACGTTCTGCGACGGCTCATTACAAGAATGTTAACCCACGTGTCCCACCCTACATGCCATTTGCGGTGACAACTTAGGGTAACTTGTTACCAGCAAAAAAAAAAAAAAAAAAAAAAGCTCATCATATTATTTTGTAAAACAATCTGCTGATAAAACAGCGTGTCAATAAAACAATTTTCAATGAAACGTCGTTCGATGCACTGATTGCCACCGCCAATGAGAGGCGTCTGTCAGGAGAATTTTGGGGAAAATATTTTTCCAGCTGCCGGGAGAACAGACAATATGGCCTAGAATTACCCCGGTTCTGTTTGCTTTGCAATCTTTTCAGCTGTATAAAAGCTTAGCAGCACCTCTTTACTATTCGCAGATCGCTTGCACGTTAGTACTTCTCTACGGAACATGCTGTGTGTAATAAACTTCTAGGAGATTTGAAGAGAATATTTTGTGTCTGTTTTGCTGCCTGTTTACAAACTCATGTGCGAGTACTTTTTCTTTACGCGGTTCCTTTATGTATTAAATATGTTAATTCAGTTCGGGACGTTTTAAATAAGTTTGAGATATCCAACCTTCCAGACGATACCCATTCAGGGTTAACAAATAATTTGCATGGGTGCCAATGCTAGCTCGAGAGCGATTCATTTCAGCAAGCATTTGTCAGCGGAAGGATGCCGCGGCCAGTCTTCTGCTAGAGCAAGTGAGCCAGCACTGCCTTTCGTGGCTTGATCGCGTCTGTTCATTTGCTGGTGCATGATATATTCAGTTACATAGTTCAGAAAGAGCTACTGGTGGCCAGTCATCCTTGACTTCACGACGACTTGGTTGAGGTTGCGGAAGAACTTTTAGTCCATTGTGAGCCAAGCTCTTCAGAACATCGGGATGCTACAGAAACAAGTGAACTTATGTAGAGCGTTGGCCCATTCACAACGTGCTGCTTGGGAGTGTGCTTTACTAAGACCAATGTGGGTTTGAAAGCGTTGATCTTTGATCTTTGGATCTTTTCGTAGATGCCATCAGTGCGAAGCTTAGAATGGAAGAATCGGCAGCATAAAAAAAGTTGCTGAAGTGGCTGCCACAGTCTTGCGACAGGGGAGGCGGCAGGAAGAGGCGTTTGGAAGCCGTAATGGCTCCCCTAGCCGCAGGACTCGCCCCAGGACCCTCCCCAGGACCCTCCCCAGTACCAGGCATAGGCTCCCCACTGAGCCTCCTCCCTAGCCCCTTTCAATAAAAGTTCCGAAAAAAGTATTAATTGATCTTGAATTGGTTATTTGCACGCCAGATAAAATACTGCATCGACAAAGCATAAGAGGACCTTGCCATTGTGCCCAGAATGTTTTTTTGCAGTGGGCTACTAATACAAAACAGGCCAGGGGTTCTTTAAACCCAATGTTGGAATAACCAGGATTTAAACGCATTGCCATCATTGCAAATCCAGCATTAACGATGTGGCATTAACATTGGGACATGCCAATGAATTAGCTTGACTGTCAATAACGGCCTATTCAATGAATGAACTTGTATGCCAATGATGGTATAGCGACACTCACGGCCTGCTCATGTCGCACACACGATGACGACGAGGTGAAGATGCTTTTAATCATCGCGCGCTGCATCGCTCGAGGTTAAAAGTCAGTTCGAATCCAAACGCTGTCCTGAGCTGGTTCCTTTCGTCCCAGCTCCAACAGACTTGGTGACCCGGAATCGAAAAATCTGTTGGAGCTGGGACGAAAGGAACCAGCTCGGACAGCTTTTGAATTCGAACTGACTTTTAATCTCGCTGCAGCGCGCGAGATTAAAAGCATCTTCACCTCGTCGTCATCGTGTGTGCGACATGAGCAGGCCGTGAGTGTCGCTACAATGGCATAGCCACTGAATTAGTGTGAAAGCCAAAATTGACATAGCCAAAGACATAGTGTGGATGCCAATGATGGCTGAAATATTGGTTTAACGATGGCCCAACAATGGTGCCAATGATGGCTGGAAAGTTGGTTAAAGGATGGCCTTACATTGGTGCCAATGATGGCTGGAACATTGGTTGAACGATGGCCCAACGTTGGTGCCAATGATGGCTAGAGCATTAGTTGAACGATGGCCCAACGTTGGTGCGAATGATGGCTGGAACATTGGTTGAACGATGGCCCAACGTTGGTGCCAATGGCTGGGCCAACATTGGAAGAAGTTGCGCTTGGCCCGAATGCCAATGTTGGACCAACCTCTGGAGCCAGTGTTTGCCATTGTTGGTCCAATGTAGGTCCAACATTGGTGTGCTGCCTGGGTTCGTACTACATTCCGTTACCCACAATGAACCCTACGAAATTCCGTTGCAAGTCCGACCAGATCTGTCTCTGTGATTCGATGGACCCAATGAAGCGGTAACACGAGTCCATCATGTCACGTATTTAGTTGTCGTTGTGCCGTCGCTGTCGCCGTTTAAACCAATACGCACAGTAATGTGCGCCACGATCGTGATTGTGCGCTTCCATTGCGCACGACTGGCTCATTTGGTGGCGGGAAACCCACAGAGAGAATGGGCGCAGTGACGAACCAGTTTCGGCCCTGCGCGATATGCTCCTTCAGGTCGTCGACTGCGGTAGCACTTAAGGTGAAACGGAGCATAACATCCTCTGCCGTCCTTATCCCGTCACCACGCCATCTTTCTTGAACAATAAACAAAAACTTCTGCCTAAAACCGCTCCTCGATTAGCACCGGTGGTGGTTAGTTTCTCCTATATTTGTATAACGTGTGGCAGCGTTTGAAATCGGGAATATAAGAAAAGGCTCTATACGTTACTTTGGTATTCGCGCTACTACATATTACTATTGATAAATTAATTATGTCTATAAAAGCGACACAGAAACAAAAGCTTTTTTTTATTTCTCGAGCTCATCCTAAAAGGGCTATACAGTGGTAAAAAATGAAAACGTGCTCAGTAGTTTCCTTTCTATCCATTAAAGAGATAGCTTAAAATGTATTTAAAGACTTCAACCACTGTAAGATCAATAAAAATGGATTGCCCCACTCTATAAAAAATTAGGGAAAAAATAATCTAAAATGTCGTCAGGTGAATCAAATGCACGAACTTACAATCGCCGACAGCTTCAGAAGAGCAGAGCGTTATTGCTTATCTGTCCACTTTTCTTGCTTATGATTTATACTATAGCGTCTGTTTCAGATAATGCAGTCATTTGAACTACTGAGCCATAATTTGTTGATCGGAACTCGTCTCGTCCTGCCTCTCTTGTTCTGTAAGTTACTGGCAGTAGGTCAAAGGAACCAATATAGGAGCACAAAAACTGCAACATTGTGAAGTTCAAAGTCTTTATGAGTGTGAGTTCGGGTCGACCAACCCAATCAAACGCAATTGACATGCTGTTATGTTGCGCCTTAATCCTGTGTACCTTCGTTAGTCAGTGTTCTGTCGCTTTCTGACTCACGGCGAAACGAAGTATAGTCCTAGGCACGAAGCAGATAGTAAACGAAAGAACCGAACACTTTACTAGGATAATGCATTTTACTCAACTCATTTGGATTTCCCAGCGCATCTAAATCGCCAAATACCTCCCCCTTAGGATGGTAAAATCACGCGTCCTAGAGAACGAATGCGCATCCGTAATGTCGATGCTGTCGCGCATTCGCGCTGCGCCCTAGAAGAAATCTGCCGCCGACGCACCGAGGTATGCGGAGAGCAAGTCGTCTGCTTCTTGCGCAGGAGTTGCGGTGACGTCAGAACGACGCCGAGCTCCGATTGGCTTTGATGCAAAAGGATAGTGGGTAGACCTCAACCCTATGCGGAGAGCAGGTTCGTCGGCTTCTTTTGCAGGGGTTGTAGTGACGTCAGAACGCCAATCTTTGATCGGCTTCGATTAGAAGGATAGTGGATAGACTTCGAGGCAGCTTGCTTTCAGGTCCACCCACTATCCTTCTATGATGGCCAGTCCGAGCTCAGTGTCTTTCTGACGTAACCACCACCACTGCAAAACAAGCAGACGAACTTGCGCTCCGCGTAGGTCTGCCAAGACAGCTGAGAACGCCGTGTGGTCAAGTTTTCATCACGATAGATGGCGCAGCCACCCCCAAGACCGCGCGCGTCCAGCGGTTCGAACTAGGCATGTTGTGAAAGGCCCCCGGACTTGGCCTTCACCTGTCGCCAGCGGCAGCAAAGCCTAGTGTCACGTTGGGCCCCGGCGCACGCCAACGGCGCTACACACGTTCAGATTCCCGAGACCGACCCTTGAGTCATCGGGGTGGTGGTGGCTTTCGAGGAGAGCTTCAAACACAGAAAGAACGTCTTCCGGAGGCCACGAGACCATCTGGGATCGCCGGCCCTCGCAAGGAGAAATACCGGCGTGCGTGTGCGTGCCTGTGTGTGTGTGTGTGGGGGGGGTCTGTCGGCGTTGGGTTTCAGCAAGAGCGTCGACTCCTTGCATCAGCCACCGAAGCGGGGCAAGAACGTGAAGGGATTGCATCATCTGCCCTTGGTGAAAAAACACCGGGAAATTACATCAGCCGCCCCGAACTTCGAACACCACGTGAACACTCGAACGCCGGGGAAAGCTCCTCTCTCGCTCCGCGGGCCTTCTCGCCCTCGGAGGGTTGTATAGCATGGGCTCAGAGAGCCCAAAGGCGCCGACTGCCGACTGCCGACTGCCGATCGTCAAATAACCAGTCGACCATGCTACTTGTATCGTACTTGTACATAAACTGTACATAAAAGTTCTACTTTAGTAGCCCCACTCCAGGCCTGTTTCCTCGGGGCCATGCTAGCCGCGAGCCACAGCCCCGACTCTTGGTTCCGCGCCTGAGGTCGTCCCCCTCCCAGACGCAACAAACTGGTTGGCAGCGATGGGATCCAACTGTGCTGGACCATGACTCTCAGTGTGGGTGAGTGCCCGACTTCCTTCCTTTGACTCGCCAGACCCTGCAGCTCTTAGTTCTGTTGTGGAGCGTTGGGGAAAGTTTTCGTCAGAACAGAAAATTGTCCGTTTTGACGTGAGTTTTGTCAGGGAAGTACCGTTACATCGAGTAGATCATGGATCTCAACGCGTTGCGTGTGCCAGAGCTGGTAGATGTCTGTACCCATTTAGGGATCGACTTAGGGCAAACAAAATGAAAACCACACATCATAAAGCTCATTCAGGCCACAGACGCCAGTGAGGAGGAGATCAGAGAGGCTGTAGATGTGGATAAGAGAAGAAGAGGCACAGAACCGCAAACGAGAACAAGAGGAGCGCGAGAGTAAAAAGCGGGTCGATGAGATAGCGCTGCGTAACATCGAGCTTGAAATGAAGAGACTAGAAAGCGCGTCTTCCAATCCGACGGGAGTGATCGCGGAACCGGCGGAGAAGTTGAAGATGAAGGATCTTCTTCAACCTTATAAGCTGGGGGAAGACATCGGGTTGTTTCTGGTAAATTTCGAGAGAACATGCGAGAAGATGAAATTCCAGCGCGAAACATGGTCCCAGAAGTTGTTAACGCTTCTCCCTTGCGAGGCAGCAGATGTGATAGCTCGGTTGAGCAAGGAGGAGGCGGACGACTATGTACAAGTTAAGGCCGCTCTTCTTAAGAAATATCCGCCTGTCCACAGAGGCTTTTCGCCAACGCTTCCGTCGTGCCACGAGGAAGCCTACCCAGTCATGGCCAGAGTCTGCGTATAACTTAAAGACAGATTTGCTAGAGTGGCTGAAAAGCGCCGGCGCACATGGCGACCACGACAAGGTGCTCGAGTGTGTTGCCACCGAACAGCTGTTTACGGAACTTTCAAGTCCTGGGTTCAGGACAGACTGACCGAGGTAGACCTCCTAAAGGCCGCAGAGCTCGCAGAAGAGTACGCGATGAGAAGGGGTCAAAAGCGGGACCCTACAGACAAGCCTAAAGGGGAGAACCGAAACGGGAACGCTGTCTCGTCAAAGCAAAACGGGACGAGGGTGGGTTTCTCGAAAGGGTCAGAAAGGGAAGGCGTATTCGAGAAGCCCAAAGAAAGAGACGGGGTAGTCGCAGGGCGAAATGCAAACGGTGAAAACGCCAAAGCCTTCGAGAAAAGGAAGCAGGCAGTTTGTTACAGTTGTAGGCAGCCGGGACATTTCGCGGCGAGTTGCACTAAGAAAGTGGCGTTCCATTACGTCAGAGAAAATGAGGACAACGATAAGTTGTTAGAGCCGTACACGCGGGAGATGGTCGTCAACGGTCAGAAGTGCAGAATACTTCGGGATTCGGCCGCGACAATGGATGTCGTACATCCATTGTCCCGGCCCATTTCACCAAGCCCATTTCATTTTCGCAAAGTAACATGCATTTTCTTTAGTAGAGTGTGTAGAGAAACTCTCGAGGAGCGAAACATAAACCACTTGAGAGAAGGAGGTTGTGACGTCAAAGGGGGGCGCTCAAAATTTTCTTCAGCGTGGCAGAAGATTCCCCCTCTTCTTTTTTTCCTCCTCCCCTTTTCTCCTCCATTTTCCTCCTCGCTTTTTACGGCCTTCTCGCACGAGTGCTAATGGTCTTACCGGCCCCCGACAAAATCTCTGTGAGCCTTCAAGGTTCTCTGCTTCAATCCCAAACATCAGGGATTAGTTAGGCAGGCTGGTTATGAGCTCGGAAGGGTTCGGGCTGGCTCTCTTTTCTCCTTTTTTTTTTTTGCTCTTTTTCTGCAGCTCTAAAACACACTCAGATACTTCCGCATGCGGCCACATACGCTACAACACCGCATATTTATCTCGAGTGAACGGAACTTGAACATCACAGCAGAAGGAAAAAAATGTGGGCATTTTCATCTGAACTTTGAGCTCTACCGATAGATTTGAAAATTGGTAGTTCTAACAATGACACACTGAAGAGTGATTGTATCACTATTTAGTTTTTTGTCCAAAGTAATAATCATGAGTAAATAGAAGTAAAAAATATTGCAGTCAGAGGGCGAAGAATGTAAAATTAGTTGCATGTTGACAATATAGTAATGTATCGAAAAGAACAGAGCCTGACCATTTCTGGGGCATAATAAATAGGTTCGTACTACAGCAGGTGTTTCCTAGGGCGACGGCCGCCTCGTTGAAGCAACTGAGAATAGTAAAAAACAAACTTCCATAAAAAGTGAAACGGTTTATGGTATATTTCATGTATCTTCAGCCTTTGAAAAATGTCTTCGTGGCCAAACGTGCATTTAGTTTCTGTCAACAAATGTAACTGAAAACTCGACAGCCGACAAATCTCTTCTGTATCAGCAAAGAGAACGGGGAACACGGAGGATTGAACCGCAAAATCACAATTTTCTTTGCGTAAAATAGTGCAACCTGCAATAGTAGCATACTATGCCATTTATTAAAAGGCAGCAGGTGTTACGAAGTTTTTATTCTCTTCTGTTCCCATTTGTTCGCAGATTAAGAAATGGAATGCCCAGATAGCCTCTGCAGCCCTTGCATAATTGTTCGGGGCTCTGTCAGGGTGGGCGAAGGCCAGCGACCATCTCCAAAAAAAAACCAGGAGTTCGGAAGGTGTACTACCGCAAGTTTTGGGGCTGCTTGGCTAATTTAGGCGCCTGGCGTTGCCCGGCCTACTTAAAAAAGAAGCGGAACAGCGGCCAGCTCAACGTCATCACCAAGCGGGAAATCATGCCGAAATGTGTCCTTGAACACGTGCGAGATCTGTACCTGAACCCAGCCGGGATTAACCACCATTCCTAATTAATCTATGAAACAAACTATGAAAAGAGGGAGGCTTAAACGATTTGGCAATTTTTGAATATAGTCATGCGGGCTAACTGCCCAAAAGCACAGAAATAAAGAAATGCATTAGAAATGCAGAGCTCTATTGTGTTCTTTATTCCCCTACTTGTCTTTCGCGCTGTACGCCAATTAAAATAAAATCTGCAATATCTGTAGATTATGCCTGGTTATGTTGTCTCTAAAAGAAAAGTAATCTAGCAAGTTCGGTATCGTGCCACAATTTGTGCGAATACAATTTTATGTGGAATTCAACGTCAAAACAGTACTTCCGCGGGAAATAATGCATCCGTCGTTCTTCGTCTTCTTGAAGCTGTGAACTACCGATCTCGGCTACAGTACTTTTGGGTCCACAAAAGGTACGCTCAGTAGAAAATTCTCCTTTTCTACCAAAAGCACTGGAAATTATTTATATTTCAAACAGGTCGGGTGTTGATGCGTGAGTGAGTGTAGGACCGTTGACTGGGCACTCGTTTGCGCCAAAAGTGCAGTGCTTCCTTTCACGCTGCCTGCGACGAGTGTTGAAATTTGAATATAGTTGAAATAAAATCATTTGACACTCTTAAAATTATTTTAAACTTGCGCTTTATTTAGGCATTTAGATTTTGAGTGTACCTTTTATTCATTGTCGTCTTCGGTGAGGGAACAACTTGCCGAGGAGGCCGTGCTGTCCGCGGACGCGGCTTGACAGATAAGGTCCCAAATGCTTTTCACGGATCTTTAAAGACCAAGCATAAAAATGAAAGGCGCTTGTAAATCTCTGTAACGCAAAATTAGAGCGCAACCACTTTACGCCAATGAAACCAACTTTATGTTGTTAGCATGCATGTCTTGCGAGAGTTGCAGTATTTTTAATTATGCCTCATAAATAAAATGTTTAGGACTAATTACCAAACTTTTTAAATGTATTAAAAACCGAAATGTGAATTGGAAAGTTCTAGAGCTACTTGAAAAATACCCAAATTAGCTGTTTGCAACGTGATACGGCTCGCGTGGCTTCCTTCTGACCAGTAATAAAGCTTATGAATCATGACAAAATACCCGGTGATAAAGCGCCCGCCCCATCATAATCTCAATTTCGAAAGTCCCACGATTTGTTCTTATAGGCCCTAAAAAAAAGAGGCATGCAAGACACGTGCCCCACGATTTATTTATATCAGAAAGGAACTTCCCTCTGTTTTATATATAGCGTTTTTTTTTTCCTACTCGATATTAGAAAAAAATGTGCAAATTAACGTTTTGTGGATGTGAGCTATCCGGCCAGAGGAAGGTTAGGTTCAAGAAAGAACGCAACAAAAACCGACTGATTAACTAACATTTGTTAATGAACTTGTTCATTATAAAAGAAAACGGGATAGTTTATTTAGAAAGTTGTTGGGCATCATCGAAAGCCACCAAATTGTCCAGTGAAAATTAGCGCAATTGCGGTTTGTGTAGGTGAGCTATTCGGCCAGGCGAGGATTATGTTGAAGACAGAACGCAACTAAAACCAACCGATTGCCTAATATTCGCTAATTAACCTTTTAATTAGAAAAGAAAACGGCATAGTTTATTTAGAAAGTTGTTGGCCATAAGTCGAAAGCCACCAAACCGTCCTTTCTTAAAAAGATGTAACGCGCGTACACTATTATACGGCGTCCTGATACGGCGTCTTCCTAATTTGGCGCGAAAATATAGTTCTGATTTTATGTGGCCTCCAGCTCCGCGTGACACAGCCCAACGCCATAAAGCCAAAGCGATAAATCATGCACATCGCTGTGACAACGCCACTGTAGAAGGGGCGAGGAGCGCGGCGGCCGAAAAGATTGCGGTAACACGATCCGCGTCCAAATTAGGTTTTTTAGGACGCCGTGAACTACTTCACGTACGTTACATCTGTTTAAAAATGAATGATCTGGTGTTTCTGTTGACTACCGATAGGGCACAAACCGCAATTGCGTAACTCTGACGTCGTTTTTAGGAAAAATGTCTAGTCGTTAAAAAAATCACCCTGTATAAGCACGATTGTAAGGCAGTTTTTACGGCCGGCGACATCATTACGACACGGAAGGAGACGCGCACCACAGATCGTTCACAGTCACTGTTTTTTTTTTCGTACGAGAATTAGCAAACATTTGGTACCAAATAAAATTGATTTAGCATTCAGCAAATTCGGCTTGTTTGCTTGATTCAAATCGATATTTAATTTTATTACACTTATTTTGTACCCGCACACGCCTACTTTATTCCCAAATGAGTTACAAGGGATAATCACGTTGTTCTTCGTCGTGTGAGGTTATTAAGAATTTATTATTACAAAATTATTAACCATCGTAGCTATTCGATTCCGCGGAGGAGGCGCATTTGAGGATATTCAAAATTGTTCTGAGTACACAAACAACTTCTCAAGCTCCTTGCTGCTCGGGGCCTTTCCTACGCGCAGTACCAATACTAAAGCCAAAACCTTATAGAGGAGACTATCTCTATCGACTCAACGCGCAAACACGATGTGAAGCGTGTAGTGCGTACATTGGAAAAGAGATACCGGCGAGCGAACCATCGCGTTGAATGTCCATGCATCAAAATGTACGTGCATCGAAATATCCGCGCACCGAAAAGTCCCACACCGAAAAGTCTTTGCAGCAAAACGTCCGTACACTGAAATGTCTGTGCACCGAAAAGTCCGCACCGAAATGCCGTACAGCAAAACGCTCTACACCGAAAAGTGCCAGACACACTACGGATGGGATCCTCCGTCACCTCTGCCGGTCCACGAACCATAATCATTCAGAACCACTGGTCTTTGGAGCGCCATCCCTGATATACCGAAAAACGCTGCGCGTACTTCCCGTTGTCGCCATGAATTCGCCTAAACAACGAAAGAAGCCAAATCAGATATTTATATTAAAATTGATACTTCAATGACTACTTCTTTGAACAGAACAAGGTATTTGTGCTCTCACAGCAGAAAGAATCTTCCTCCAAACCAATGCTAAAAAAAATCCAATCCAACTCGTTGGGAAGAGCAAGTGCCAAGCTCGCTCAAAACAGCTACTCGGTTGGTTCAGCTACTTGTCGCAGGTGTGCCGGCTGGCTTCTGGAGAATCTTTTCAAATCCTTCAAGCCTTCATTTCCCCCACGCCAAACTTGCCCCCCCCCCCCCCACACAAAAAAAAATAAAAAATCAGGCAGCCGGCAAAAAAAAAAAAAAATTGGAAAATGGCGAGGTCAAAACAAGAGGGGATTTCCTCCTTTCAGTTTCGAGAAGGAAAGTGAGGGTCGGGTTTCTTCTCTCTGCTTGCGGGCCTGCCTTTAAGCTGAATAGAGCGAGTGCTGTATAGAGCGAGCGAACTTGTGCGTTTGCTGTTATCGCTTCGCTACAACGGATATCACGTTATCAGCCAATGAAAGCGCCGGAGAGCGCAATATGAGGTAGTAAGCGTGACCCTAGTAAGCCACGAGCCGTGTTTCCTAAGCCATCACTGACTCTATTTTATATATTCTTTCTAGGTTATTCCGTCGTGCTCAGAAGTACAGTCTATTGGTCACATTATAGGTGACGTACATTTATCAGCCCAAGCCAAACATGTTTTGGAACAAGGACCTTACTACGCCAACGCACAGAAACTTGACGATTTTATTAAGCTCCTAATTAATGAACTCCACGAGAAAAGGGCCCTCATATTATCAGCTAATGAATTTAGGTCTTTGCTAACCTAAACCAAAAACCAGGCTCAATTAAAAATGAATTTTGGAACCAGCCATAAAAGAGTTGCGAAGCATTTATCATAGGTTATGCGTATCAGACGAGAAAGGGGGTTTCGTGGTTCCTGAATGCGAAAACTATGGATATAAAGCCTATCAAGCTATGGCTAAGAGTTTCATTCTAGTTGAAAAAAATGCAGCAGACAAAGCGGCCAAAAAACGCTATCCTCATATTACTAGGAAAAACGACCAAGGCAGTCTAACACCAAGATCAAAGCAGCCAAGAACAACCAACGATCCGTACTAGTTAACTCGAGCGCGTTGTTCTAATGAGTACTTAAAAACAAAGCAATAAAAACACTGAAGACGTACAAAAATCTCTCAAGCTGAGATACCAGGCCCCTTCAGAATTCCTAGTTCAGAAAGGGTGGTTGCCTGTCTTCAGAAAAAAAGAAAACCCCGTCGTTTTTAGATTTTCATCGATGTCCAGAGCATTGAATACTCTGTTCCGCACACAAGCCTCTTACAAATTCACCATCGAGTACCAAGGACTCGTGTCGTTCCGAAATTCGGAGAGCATAAACTTGTGTAGCCACCCCGATTAGGTCCTACACATTTATTTACACTATTTACATTGATTTAAACTACCGAGTAAACGGATTCTTCAGGAACCCATCGGGATCGTCGGCCGTGCTTCTGTCGTTCGATTCACGCGTGATCTCGCGCCTCCTGCTCGTCTTTTTTTATCTAGTTTTTGGGCGATCCGCGCACAAATACTCTAGCTCCCCTCCTGTGCTCTCTATAACAAGACTGATATATATGTACATTTTGTTTGGATTAAAGTATGATGGTGGTAAACTCCAAGATACTTGGCGAAGCGGAGTTCGGAGGGAGTGGTTGCCATGTGGTAGCTTGCGGTCGTTTATTGTCATCATAGGGATCGTAGAGCCACGCGCACCGGAAATCTCTGAGGCCATCGTAGACTTTTGATGCTTAGATGCAAACTGAGTGGAGCCGTTTCGGTCTGCTTCGTGACTGAGCAGAATGTGATATGTTGGGTGCTTGCTACGTTTGCTCATCAGATCGAGGGGTATTGGTTTGAGGTATGGCAGTGATGGGCGGCGGCGAGTCGAGCGGAAATGGTGGAAGCATGGACTGTACCGTCCGGTTCTGGATGTAGTTCATGATGAGCGGGTTTCAGTCTGTCAATGGACACAGTTTATTGTCGCCCATTGTAATCAATTGTGAATGTCTTGGCTCCCCTTGAGAGCACCTTGTGCGGCCCAGAGTATGGTTGCCGCAGTGATCTTTCGGAGTCGTCCTGGCGTAGAAATACGTGGCTGCAGTTGTCAAGTTCGTTCGAGACGTAGACCGCAGCTCGACTTTGCCTGCCGAGCAGTGTTAGTCTGAGCTTTCGCACTGTCGATTGCAGCTGATTGGCATTTGTCATAGGATCTTGAGCTGGCTCCTCTGAACCAGACGTGAAAAATTCTCCGGGTAGGCGAAGTGTAGAGGCATACACCAGCTCGGCTGAGCTGTACCCAAGGTCGTGTTTCAAAGCTGTTGAAGTCCGAGAAGAACGATCGGCAAGCTCGTGTTTTACGTAGTTTGAGTGATTGTGCCAGTAAGTGCCGCTTTTAGTGAACGATGCAAATGTTCGAAGAGACCATTTGAAAGTACTGTGGTATGCGGTCATTCGTATACGTGTGGTCCCTATGAGTGACACAAGCTGTTGGAAGAGCGCGGATTTGAAGTGACGTCCCTAGTCCGTAGCGAGAGTAGATGGGACGCCGAATCGAGAGACCCAGCCTTGAACGAAAGTGCGAGCCACGGTGTCTGCTCAAATATTTTTAATGGGAAACGCCTCCGGCCAACGGGTGAATCCATCGACGCAGAAGAGGAGATGGTGATACCCCTCAGATGGTGACAGGGGTCCCACAACATCGATGTGGACATAGTTTAAGTGGTTTGTCCCGGTCGGGAATGAATGGAACGGCGCCGAAGTGTGACGCAGCGCCTCGGATTTTGGAATTGGATGCAGGTTCGAGCCCAGTTTCGAACATCTTTGTTGATTCCCGGCCAGAGAAAGCGCTCGGTCATTAAATGTTGTGTAGCACGGATTCCGGGGTGGGACCGACCGTGGATAAAGTCAAATGCTTGCCTGCGAAAGTTGGGCGGTATGAAAAGTCTCAGTGTGCCTGTTGAAACGTCGCAGAATATGGGAGTGGTGGACGAGGGTAAAGTAATCTCTTTGAAGATACGTCGACCTGTAAATTTGCGTAGCTGTTGCAGGTGTTCGTCTCGTTGTTGTGCAGCGGTGATGGCATCATATTCGACGGTAGGGAGAAACTAAGTCCGCAGCAAATTGGAGTATTCCGGGACAAAGCATCAGCCACGGGATTATCGATGCTTTTAACGTTGCGGGTGCTTTGTCCCGGAATACTCTAATTTCCTGCGGACTTAGTTTCCTCCCTGCCGTCGACTATGATGCCATCAGCGCTGCGCAATAACAAGACGAAGACACACCCGGGTCACCAAATATGTAGCGACCACGATTAGGTCCTACATATTTATTTATACTATTTACATTGATTAAATCTGGCAAGGAAACGGATTGCCCACGATCATCATCGGCCGTGCTTCTTTAGTTCGATTCCCGCGTGACCTCCCGCCTGCCGATTGTCTACTTTTGATCTAGTTTTTGGGCGATAAGCGTCTACACTCGGACACCCCTTGGAGTTGTTACGCTTCTACCTGTCAGACACGACAGTGTTCCACAAAGTTCACCCCCACGCGCAGAAGAGCGGTGTATGCAATGGCCCCCGACTGGATCCATAATTCAGCGAGGAGGTTCTATCCGCTTCTGGAATATCTATTTACAAAATCTTAAAAAACCCAAAACTTGAGGAAAGTTTTAGGTATGTATATAATTTCCTGATTCTTTGTTCTACAGAAGCTGAAAAAACTGACAGGTACTTTGATACCATCCCGACAAGCTTCTAGCAAATTTGAATGGAGCTCACCTTCACCTATGAGCTTCCCGTCAATAATGCATTAGATTCCATCATTTGGCTTAAGAATTTGGAATAGGGAATGCATGTTGGAGACACCAACCCAGATAAAATAAACGTTTTCTCTCTTTCGAGTCAAATATGTGAAAGGGAGAGTAGTGACTATAACTACTTCAACCAGCCTAACAAAACCACGTCAACGTCAAGTAACACGCGGCTTCAAGACACAAATATCTCAAGTTCAAAAAGCTGAATACGACCTAACTTTACTGGCTTCCAAATGCGAAAATAATCTGCACACGACGTCAAGAATTTGCCCGACCCTGATGACCAATCAACGCAAAATAGAAAACGCGACAACCTTTTGGGGAGCGTTTATATATTCATCGGATTACCCAGAGATTATAAAAGGCTAGGAGTGGGAAAGGCGTGCAGGTTGTGCGGTCGGCGCCGAATGTGCTGCAATGTGAGCCAATCATGACCTAGCCGAGACAATCTTCGTTTCACCAATCAACGGAGAAAGTACGCCGCGCTTGAAAAAGATATGGCATTCAACATGCTTTTGACATCCAGGCATTGATTCATATGGTAAGCAGAAAGCTGCATTTGCGATCCAACACGTGGACGTGCAGCTAATCTAGAAATCCTGACAGGGGTAGCCGCCTGTAGTCGTGAATGCAACTGGAAGGTCAATTTCAGAAATGTTAGCGTCGTAGGACACCACAGAAACCAGCTCGCACGTGAGGTGCTAGAGGCCCTCGCAATAATAAAAATGAGGACAAATATGTTACTTCACTTTCAGTTACCTTTGCACAACAAAGAGACATTTTTCTTGCAGGGAACCTTTTCTCGTCTTGATTAGCCATCAATCGAACACGCAGAAAAAAAGAGGAATAAACAAAACTAGTGAAAGACGAATGGTTGCACCCGGAATGCAATATAGATTCAAGCAAATTGACATTTAAAAAATTCTTTCGACGCATTAGATAAATATTCAGTATTCTGTGTAACGAGTCTTAAAAACAAAACACCTTTGAGGAGATTTTAATCGAGGAGATTATTTTAGCTCCCCGAAAAAGAAAAACACTCAGAAAAACGTTGTACATTAAAGTGCGGGTAAGACCGCTTACACTTTCTTTATTACGCAACACCACCTCTTCACCTGTAACAATTTTGTAAGCAAAAGAGCACCACTAAACAAATTACAGTAATTGCATGAATGAATTGAGTTACAAAGTAAAAGACAAAAATCGATAATTAAATAAATTGGTGCCTTTTTTATCAACACAGAGATTTTCACAGCTCTAAACCTACGAAGCGTATATGTCCAAATTAATCTTGAGATGCATCGACACTCCATCAAACGTTAAACCAACGCCATAATATTAATTTAAATCTAGTCGTCTAGGAATGAATCCCTTTGATTCAATTGGTCAATTTTTGTACAGGATAACACTATGTTTTTTGGAGCATTTGTTTGAATATAGTACAGGACCGCACTTGGTTTAGTTTGAAAACCGGGTTTAACTCAAAGGATACGTGAAAAGGTTGGTTAATTTAGTAAACTTTGATTAATATACAATATCTCGTTTATCCTCACTTTGCCTCGATGGTGTGGATAGTGTATACACTCCGTGCGACGCGACCGGCGCGCCGCCGCGCGGCCGTTCCCGAAGGTAGGCAGTGAGAGCCCCAGCGAAACGAAACCACTCCGCGTACATTAGTACGCATTGAAGTCGGAGCGGTGCGGTTGCGCTGGGTTGACAGCATGAACTGCTGCGTCGTTAAGTGCTCCAATAGTTATGCGTCGTATCTCGTGGGGACGAAGTCTCACAGTTTTTCACCTCGCCGATGTTTTGTGGGACAGCGACAACGATGGACCCGTGCCGTACGACGCGAGAAATTTGGTCTCCTGATCATGTCTGCCACTGTGTCGGCACGGCTGACATGTTGTGCACTGCCGCTTTGCGCTCTGCGTTTGTGTTCGTACCAGTAACGCCTATATATCTCAGCTCGAACTGAAATGCCATCCCATACTCGCGGGTATGCAGTGCGAATTTCGTTGAAGGAATGCCCTCCAAAGACGTTTCGCCCCCATCGTACGTGTCGATATTTCCGGACCAGTATGGCACGCAGTCTGTACTTCATGAAGAAAGATTCGGACGGTACAAAAAGTGACAAATATGAATCTAAGGAAAACTACAACGAAACTTGGAATCACTGGACAATTGATGTTTGAGTATGGAAGTTTATGTGGTGTGCTTTATTTTTTGATCAGCCTCCTTTTGGTTGTGGAAACGCTGACACCCCGAGTCTTGTAGACAAGACTTTTTTTTTCTCGGCTTTAGAGCCACCTATCGCAAAGTTGTTCGAACTGGAAGTACTGTCCACTGGTCCCTTCCTACCTGTAAAGTGTGCACCTCCCGGCAATGATGAGTGGCATTCTCTTGTGAGCCTTTGACGGTCAAAACCGGTTCCCATTTAGTTACGCCGCCCAAAAATATTTCCACCTGGTTAAACTATGCCACCTCTTTTAGGTATAATAAGTGTTTTGTCAAGTTACGGTTGCCAAAGTACCTGTGTGCCAAAAATCGGCACCTCGCACACCAGATTACTACACAACAGCTGACCGCAAAAGCCTTTGACGGCCAAACCGTGTGTTGGCCGGCAACTTGGTTTTCTCGGCTTTGAAGCCAACTTTCGTAAAGTTGTTTCAACTGGAAGTACAGTGCACTAGTCCCTTCCTACCTGTAAAGTCTCCATCTCCCACGACGAGTGGTATTCTCTTGACAGCCCTTTTACGGTCAAAACCGTTTCCCATTCAGTTACACGCCGCCCAAACCAAATTGCCAGCTGGTTTCCCTATGCCACCTCTTTTTGGTATTATAACTGTTGTGTCAAGTTACGATCATGTCCAAGAACCTGTGTGTCCAAATCTCCACTTTGCACAGCCCGGTTATAACACATCATTTTCGGTCCAATATTGGATATTCCTGATAGCTTTATTCTTCTATTCGTTCGAACCATTACTTTCACACCTGTGCTGTATTAAAGGAGCGGTGCAACGATATTCAATTGGAATGTTTTTCACTTTACACCAGCTTACTGGCACTAGTGGGGCTCAAGGATGCTCGCACGCAACGCCACTAGCCAAGAAACTCCTTTGTTGCGGTGTAATTTCAAGCCCAAAAGCGAGCATTTTCATTCAATCTCTCCTTTGAAAAATTTGATGACGTAACGTGGGGATCGCAGTACACCCCTATGACGATATTTGAATGCGGTTCATAGATTGAACCCGAGCATTGCGTGGGCACTCAATTTGGGCTCGTGATAATTACTGGCTCGAGAAGCATTCGGGGTGTGGCCCGTGTCCAATCGCTGCAACGACGACAATAGCCGAGCCATAATAATGTCTGGAACTCAGCGCGTGCCCTGTGCTTTGCCAACCCCAGCACGTGGCTATGATCAACATTGGCGGCATATGATCGGCTCCAGATCGCGTGGCCGCTTGTCCTGGCTGCGAGTTGAGGGGGTGAACGCTGCTCGTTTTTCTTTAATTGTTTTCTGGGACTTCTACTGCGTGGGGTGAATAACGAAACGCGTGTTTAT